>JAODOY010057310.1:0-17793 GCA_025399855.1 Forbesichthys papilliferus
AGAGAGAGAGAGAGAGAGAGAGAGATGTGTGTGAACATAAATGCCATTTTTCCACGTTGAAACCACTCTAATTGTTATACATTGCTGCTAGTGCAACTGCATTTCATGTTCAAGAGCCACTGGCACTTACACTACATTCATTTAGTTGTGTTAAATAAACAACAATGAATCAATTACAGTGTGTGACTGTGCTGTAACTGTCACGTGGAGAGGATGAATGGAGCAAGTGCATTTACACTGAGACAATGAACCTGACTGCTCTCTTCCACCCAGAGGGATAGAGAGCATTGTGAGCCACACAGCTTTTCAAAGCAGGTAATTCTGAACACAGATCGAGGAGTGTACCTTTAAATCTATAAAGCCAGCTCATTAGGGGCACTTTGCTGGTGGTCTTCAGCACAGGACAGGCTGCTCATTCCTGTGGTGATCTGGAAACAGGATCACTGAGGTTGGCCAGAGAGGAGCATGGCTTCTTCTCTAATCAGGTTGCCAGACCTGATGAGGTTAGAGCAGCAGCTATACGCTCATTTTGTTAAAGATGCCCCTCGACTAATGGAGCAGATGGGCAGATATGCGGTGTAGAGTTAGACAGATCCTACACACGTGTGTGTGTGTGGACAATATATTATGCATATTGTGTCAGTAACAGGGCCTCTAGTGCATTGGAGTCACGTTTTAAGTATGTGAAGATGATCTTGCCTTTGTGTGCTTTCATATTCACATTCTTTAGTTTTTTCTCCTGAAATGAATATATCTATATCCACCCCTCTCTCTCTCTCTCTCTCTCTCTCTCTCTCTCTCTCTCTCTCTCTCTCTCTCTCTCTCTCTCCCTCTCTGTGTGTCCTCACATAGCAATTCAATTACAGGGGACATCACTTAAGGAGGACATAAATAGTGGCCTGTCGTGGGGCCGGGCAAAGATGTAGGGCTGACTGGCACACTGTCCGTAAACCTGAGCTATCTGATGTTTTTGCTTTATGCTCATACAATCTGTGGCTGCCTATTGACATAAATATCTGCCTTCTGTGTCGGGATCTTGTTCACCCCTTTAAATTAATATTCATTTTAAATGAATATATGAATGTTTCTTTGTCACATTATGCTGTAACCCATTGATAACCACAGCATTATTTACATGCATCCTGGTGTGGATGAAGACACTAATGTTGGGGTCGTACTCATGACTGTAGGTCTTTTGTATGTGAAAAGAAAGCCCCACCCTGCATTATCACTGAATCATAGTGAAAAATACCCCGACTCAGGAGATTTCTGTCAAATACAATAGCTTATTAATATTATGCAAAGTCTTTACACTGTGATTCTTACGTGATTGAGGCGGTGATGGTTGGGGGAGAAGGCGGCATTCTTTTACAAATGAATATCCGTGCTAAGCACAGTTCATATCATTGATATACAGCACTCTACTACAGTCAAGCCAAGTCACCTCAGAGTCTTGTCTCCAGAGTTATGCTCCATTCTCCCACATTAGAAGATCGCAATCTGACAGCACTGTCTCCTCTCTACAGTATCTCATCTTGTCGTGTCCCAACCAAAGCAAAGTGGTCTGGTGGGACTTTGATTCTCAGAATGCCCTATATCTTTTAAGGTGGTGTCTAGGAATGGGTGGGTCGAGAAGAGATTAGAAATGACATCTACTGCAAGATAAAGGGTTGTTGCTTTACAACTCTAAACACTCCATCCTGAGAGTTAGTAACGTAATGGTGAGTTAAGTGATTGTTAAGCTAATATACATATACATATATATATATATATGTATATATGTATATATACATATATATATATATGTATAGCTGTTTATCCTGTGTGTGATGAAAACAAACAAAGTGTTTCTGCATGGCCCTGAGTCTTTAAACGGGAACACAAAGAACACACACTTACCTAAACTTTGGCAATGCGTGTCCAATTTTGGGGGCAGAGCTTCTGAGGAAGCACACTATGGCATTGGGAGAGTTTTATTTGTTTTGGGTAACTAGCTTATGCAAATTCATTTAGTTCACTACGTTATCTAAAGGTGGCCTTCCATAGGGTGTTGCTATAGGAAATGTTCATATTTGAAGTTACAGCTGAAACATAAGATTCTTCTTGTAATGAATGAGGATTAATACAGTAAAAAGAAGTTAATAAAAACGTATACAGCTTTTTCCCCCTCTTTTATAAATAAGGAGCCAAACTATCAATGGCTTCCTGAAAGACATTGTGAGGACATTCTAAATATATCCAGTGGTCATGAATGAATTAATCAGTATTGGTTCACATCCAAAGCCTTGGTTGAATGAGTACTACGGACCACTATCCCCTCCCCATCGCCCAAACCCACAAATAAATGGATTGACTTTTGGCTGAGGGAGAGTTTTCTGTCATAATTGTTAATTACTATGAGTGCTTTATGCTGTACTTAGTGGGAATGGAGATGAGATGTCCCCCCTCCCACCTCCCCACCCCAAACCCTACACCCACATTCTCTGTCTTTATGGGATTGGTCGTATAGCCCAAGGACGCCATGGAGGACACTGTGATGGAAGGTGGAGCAGAGAGGATGGGTGGGGCAGTGGCGTCATCCTGTGCACCGAGGTTGGCCAGCAGATTTCGCCATTTTAAGTGTGGACCCCCACCCACCCACCCACTGATGCCCAGACCCAGTCTGAGAGCACTACAAGGCACTTAAGGTAATGTAAATAACCAGAGTGCTATTTTAAGACACAGCCTTTTCACTGTGGCCATCAAGGGGGACAAAGATGTAAGCCAGGCCATTGTAAATTCAGTCACGGCCTTTCTGCTGTACTAGCTGAAGGGCCTAACCAGAATGAATTTTGCTTGGAGTGGAGCAGTCACCCTGTTAAAGGACGTCCAACATGTTTGCTACATGCTACATGCTACAAGCTACATGCTACATGCTACAGTACCCTGAGATGGCAGCTTGACCTGACCAAAGAATTCAATGTCACCTAGTGTAACCAGACCCAAAATGATTATGAATAGGGTCTGAATGCACTCCATTGGTAATTGTTTGTAATTTGCATCCTAATGTATGCGTATGTAGACCACGGGTTCATTTTGAAACTGTTGATGCAGCCTTTAGCCAATCAGTCAGCATTGCATTTTGCATTGCTTAATCTAACTCTACCACCTTTTCTAAACAAATGCTTTATTCCATTTAGCCACCCCAACTGGTCGCTGATTGGTCCACCATACAGAGTGGTTGAGGAGATACTAAAGCGAACCTAAGACCTAATCTCAGTGAAGATTTAGCTGAGTGTAACCAAGTAGAGAAAGACTTTTCCCTCAACGGTGTTTCAAGGGTTTTGTAAGCATCACTCAGAAACCAAAGGAAAAACAAACCTAATCACAGAATAGTATTTTATTTGGAAATATTTTCTTTATCTTATTTGCCATCAAAAAATAAATAGTTTTATACAGCGCTGTTTTTTTAATGATTTTCCCCAGCATAAATGTTTCCATATTTTTTGACACACACTATAACACACAAAAACGGCTGTAACAACAAATAAATCTCATACAGTACTGTTTATAAATTGGAATCTGTACCTAAGGATGATGCAGGAGCTACTGTTCGTCTTTGCAAATAAAGAAACATACACACACAGCTGTCAATGTATAGTACACTATTTTATATGAATAGATAATTTATTACATATTCAAGTATTTTCTCACTGTTAAAGTGTGTAATCCCATAAAATAATGGTACAGTCAAGATAAAATGGACAAAAGCTCTACTGTTCTTACAGGTTTCCTTAAGGCAATTGATAATAAGATTACTTAAACCATTTTGTAGTCTTACTGTATTACGTTCACATTTCTATTAAATAAAATGTTGCTTCTACACCTGATGTTTTATCAGTGCTTTTTATAGTGCTTTAAGTCAACTATCACTACTACCGCTATGTTCTACTCTTCATGATACATTACATGATTTGTTTCATTATATTATTACAGGTATATTGTGTGTATCATAAATATACACGGAAGGAAATACAGGAAAATTACATACAAAAAAAATATTACATGATTTACTGCAACATCATCATACGCAATTTGAATCTGCTTATATGGCGTAAATCATTTTAAAAGGTTTGCATTTTATGATTCTGTAGTTTTGATAGCTAGACTTTGTGAAGTAAAACTCTAGTATATTTTCCTTCGTTCTACCTCTCTAGCTCTGTGTGCAGCACACTGCATTACATCCTATCACACTCCATTGCTGTATATGTATCAAAGTACTGTATGTGCATATATTATTGCTTTGTCGCATTCATTTTATTTTAAAGGAACGTGTGCTGTCATTTAGTCCACATACCTGGCATCTGGTTCTTATTTTGCGTTGATGGCGAGATACATTGTTCCTCTAGAACTATTTTATTATTCCCAGTCCTCTTCCATATACAGTCCCCCGTGATGGAAATGACAATTTAATCTAATTTAATGAGTTTCTCGTCCTTGTATGTTTCATTGTCTCTTTCATCTGATCCAGGCAAGAGGACATGAGTCATAAAATTAGTTTTCTGTGTGCACGTACAGTACATACGTGTGTGTGTGTGCGTGTGCGTGTGCGTGTGTGTGTGTGTGTGTGTTTGATGTAGTGTATTTTGAGACAGCTCCATGACAGTCTTTGAGCTGTACATCAGTGTCCTCCTGTAGTGATTGACGGCCATACACTATCCCAAGGAAGAAGAAGGTTCTTATTAACTCTGTTACCATGGTTGCTGCTATCTGACAAGGTAACAGGTTCCCTCCCAACCCGGGTCTATTCTTCATCATGGTGGGAGGAGTCAGTGCTAGACTCCTCCTCCTCGTCCACTGTTGCCGTGGGCAGCGTGTCGCGGCGCACAAACGCCGCCGCCAACGTCACGCTCAGCCTGGGCTTGACGGGCGCCATCTCCGACAGGCCGATGTTGTTGCTGCGCGTTACAAGCGTGGTCTTGTCCATGATCTCTGCGCTATGCTTGGACACCACGGCGTCCAGGAAGTCATACCTGTGCGACAGCTTGCCGCTCTCGAACAGGTACTTGGCAAGGTAGGAGATGGCCACGTTGCCCAGGAAGGACGCTACCATCGACACCGTCTTGAAGGGGAACTTCTGCACGACCACTTCCTCCAGCGCTCCACTAATGTGGTCCACTCGCTGTTCGGTGGTCCACCCTGGGTAGTAGATGAAGGGGGGCAGCTGGAGGTACGGCTCCCCTCCACCGATGCGCAGTAGCATGCCCACCACGTACGCGGCCACTGAGCCGTACGTGTTGGTGCCTTTGACGAAGAGGACGCTAAGCAGCTGTGGGAAGATGATGACGTATACCAGGTCTGAGCTCAGGTACCACAGTCCGTACACCGTCCCGGTAACCAGCGCCATCAGTGTGGCCAGGCCCCCGAACACGAAGATTGTGATACGCATCACCCACACAATCTCACGGTCAGAAGCCTTGAGAAGATGGGATGACACAGAGCATGAACACGCATTCAAACCTAACACATGCACCTTATGATTATTTTACTAAACAATATCATCTTAGAGAGTGGATCTCATTGACTGCTTAATTGTCTGACTTGGATGTACGCACGTAAAATATCTACTAGCTGTAGATGTTTTAAACTATTCATAATATATATTTCTATATTTTTTATCCCTGATGCTGGTGACACTTATTGCTGTCTAATTCTTAACTCAATTATGTATAACTGTTATTTAGTAATATTCTCATTGTAAATGTGGTGTTTTATTGTTTGCTACAGTGTTGGTTGCTGCTGTCTTGGCCAGGACGCTTTTTTGATTTATAATATCAATATTTCATGGTTAAATAAAGGTCTAAAAAATTTAAATGAAATAAAAATAAATTACATATAATAACTGATAGTGTGTGTCTTCCACCATGACACAAATGATATAGGCTACAGTACATTAAAGTCCTCACAAGTGTTGAGTTATTGTGGCTGATGTTAGGAGCAGGTTACCAACATGTGCAGTAGGGTGTGTGTAACGGGAAAGATCACAAGAACAAATTACCGACTGTCGAAAAGCAAGCTGGTAAATATTCCTGGCAAACATGGAGCTTGCTGAAAGTATAGATGAGTCAGCAGACGACATTACAGCGGCTGAAACGGCACCCAGACCGAAGAAGGAGACAAATGGTGGACAAAGATGCTGAAGCACAATAGGTAGGATCATGTCTGCTTCATCCTTATCTTTAGGAGGAATGGCACCGTAGGATGTCTGGTTCCAGTCTGACCAGCAAAGACATGAAGAAGACAAATGGATGGATGATAGATGATAATACGCAATCAGAAAGAGTGATATATTAATCTAACATTCTAATATGCAAATTATCATTTGATTACATTTTTAAATAGAATATACAGTAGCCTCAAACATCAATTGAAATGTCCTCTGATGTATGATTGTATGTGAATGTTTCTATTCATTTCTGTTTTCTACTCATTTCTGTTTCGGTGTATTAACAAGGACTTAGATACCTAAAAAACCTGGATATCAAACCTCTAATTTGATCCCTTACCTCCCTCTTATAAAATATTTACAGATTCGCCGTAGTTAATAAACTGACTGATGATTGATTCATTATGTATGAAGGTAACCAGCTGCTATTTGCCAGACTCTCTCAGATCTAAGGGTGAAACAGATCCACCCTGAGGTACCCCCAAAAGACCCACAAAGAACACACATACAGTACACACACACACACACACACACACACACACACACACACACACACTATTGCGTTGCCTAACCTGTGGAGGCCCCTATGGCCCCTATGAGAACAGAGGGAATGGCCATGACGATGCACCCGAAAGCTGCT
The DNA here is from genome assembly GCA_025399855.1 of Forbesichthys papilliferus. Taxonomy (NCBI): domain Eukaryota; kingdom Metazoa; phylum Chordata; class Actinopteri; order Percopsiformes; family Amblyopsidae; genus Forbesichthys; species Forbesichthys papilliferus. The sequence continues at coordinate 6,846 of JAODOY010057310.1, forward strand.
AAAAAGGAAAGGACCTGTGCGTAGGTCGCTGAGGAAGCAGAAAGAACCCTCTGGAAGTACACCTGCCACGGAATGCCTCCAAGCATCTAAAACACATACACACAACAAGCCTGATTGAATCCATTGAACAAAGGAATTAGGCCATAGAATGACCAGCATACTGTATACAGTACACAATTTGTTTGAAGTGAATTATAACTCCCCAATGCACACAACTGAGCAGGTCCTATGATGTCTGTTTCCATTTGGCCTGTTCCACACTAATTTACATGATGTTCTAGTGGGTATTGCACTTTTTACATGGACTAACTTGATTGGCAGTGAGAGAAAAAATCAAGAATGATGTCACACCTGGGTGGAGAACTGTTTTACACAAATGGCTTTGCAGAATGTTGACTAAATTACATTTCCATATTAGTCCAGTCATTTTAAATCCATTCAGACAACAGAGCACACTTGACAAAAGGAGACCTTTAAGAATGTACTATTGACTTAAGTGTTTGTCTTGAGTTTAAGGTGAATATCCAGTGGTTACAATGACCATAGTTACCAGCAGACAGAAATTATCAATCCAGATCCAGGTGTCATTCTTGTTAATGCTGCCTCTCCATGGTGACTGGTACACCTGCTTTACCGCAGTAACAGTGATGTCTGACACCGCAGGGTTGGTCAGAGCAAATGGAACACTGATCCACTGTAGCAGACACCAACACAACATAACATATGACCATTGTAGTAATTTAAACAATGCTAATGTTGGATATGTTTACATAATTGATTTGTAGTAATATCTAAGAATGTAGTTTTAGAATGTGAAGAACTTCTACAAGACACTGCATTATCACACTGAGCACCTACTTGATAAGAGGATGGAATCAAGTCGGAAACTCTTTGTCATCAATATCTTAAAACTGTATACAGTTAAAAATGTTCTAATTATTAAATGTATACAATTGAAGATGTAACACTTATATATTGTATTGTACATCATTATACATCATAATGAATTTAGGAAAATATTTTAATATAATTAATTGAATCAAGTATAATATTGACTTATTTAATTGTTTCAAAATATTCCTAATATTATTTTGTGTATGCTGCTTTCTGCTTGAATAAAAACATTTGACCTTTGACCTACCAGGCCCAAAAAGATACAGAAGAGCTGCACCACATCAGTGTAAGCCACAGAATATAGTCCTCCAACCAGGGTGTAGAAGATCGCGATGAGAGCAGAGAGAACCACCGACATCTTGATGTTGATATCCACAATCACACTCAAAGTAGCACCTGGGGTCAAGAACCATTTAGCCAACTTATGACACAACATGCACACTATGTGTTATATATACAGTATATATATATATATATACACACTATTCTATTATTATTATTATTATTATTATTCTTTTATTTATTTATTTATTTATTTATTTATTTTTATTGGATATATATGAAGGTGTTTCGTCGTTCCCATCCACATACCAAGAGCAGACAAGATGGCAGCAGACCAAAAGATCTCGCCCATCAGTGCAGGTATGAAGAGCAGTCCACCCATGCGCTTCCCATACATCTGCTGGAAAGGGTCCAACATGGTGACGTAACCGCGGGAACGCATAGGCTTGGCGAAAAAAAGACCGCCTGTGTGTGTGTGCGTATGTGAGGATGGGGTGGGGGTGAAAGGTGGGAGGAGGTTGCAGTACATTATTTTATTACACATGTATTTAGTTCATAACATATTTAAGGTTTTCTTATTTGTAGAGTTCTTGAGTGTTTGATAAGGTGAATGCAGCCTCCACTGACCCACAACAAGGCTAAGCGCGTATCCAAATGGAGCTTGCGCCCAAGCCAAACCATAACCTGGCAGATACACATACTCCGCTGTGCCATTGATGTATCCCCCTCCAACCCAGGTTGCTAGAAAATCAAGAAAACATGCTTTTAGATTGCTTAAATTTAGTCATTTGTCAAATATGATTTAGATTAAAAATGTTTAGCTCAAATTAGCTGTAAAATGTATATATTCGCTAATTATTATAAGAATACATACTTTTTATAAATGTATTTTCTCATGTATTTTCTCTGTCTTAATCATATTAAACGAAATGCTCCCTTTGCAATAGGCGACCAAATATGACATTTTGTTTATTAATTTAAAAACATATTCAAACTTGCCTGTCATAGTAAAACCACCGACGAACAATCCTATATCCCTACCACCGACCATGATTGTCTCGCTGCGGTCTGTGCCTTCTGCCTCTCCAGAGTGCTTGTTCTTCCATGCCGCCCAGATGCCCACGAACAAAATTAGTAAATAGAAGATCGCGATAGCCACAAGCCCCTCTATATGGATGGTCATTGTCGCTCCTGCTGGGCCTGGTCTATTGCTAGGAACGTGATGGCATGGAGACCTGCTTGGTGTACAAAGAACAAGCACTACTTCAGTTACTTTACAAACAAACATAAAAACAAAAACATTAAACTGAACTGTGATAAGACTGCAGTGTTACAAGTATTATTTATCTACTCAAATGTACTTTCTACACCAGGCGTTGCTTAATACAGTCCATTGATGCGCGTAAAAAAACGAATTACGCACAGCGTCCAGAATAAATTTGGACACTTGAATTTGGAAAGCAAAATAATGTAGTCGTTTAAAATGCCGTTGTTGATCAATATACATACAAATGTGATATGTTAATGTTAAACCATATTTCCTCCGAGGAATAAACAATACCTTACAGTCTGCCAATGCCAAACTTACCTGTATTCCTGTAAGTATTCCTAGAGTTGGTAACAAGTATAGGCTACTACTCAGGTAGCCAAGACAACTGCTTCGGGAAAAGTGAGCATAAGTCTATAATATGGATTGTGTCCCTCTCTGCCCCGTGATGAACTACTAAATAAAAGCTATGGGAGTGACTCACTAAGAGCAGGTGCAGTCAGACGACTAGTGATAGGCCTACACATGCACACACGTCAGAGATAATTGAACGTCCCATTCAATACGTATAATTCAAGAGCAACACATAGCTCGCTGTGATATTCCGTTCTAAATCGCACGTTAGATATATCTTAAATTATATTTTTCTCTTGTATGATAATGTTGCAGCTAATGCTGTAGCATATCCCATTGCTTTCCCGTACATCTAAAATATGATTTAAAACGTTCTTAAAAATATTTTTAAAGGGAATCATTTACAGCCTCAACTTTGCCAATGTTCTTTCCCATCTGGCTCTCATGAAGCCGTTTCTATGGCCTTGCCTGCTTGGAGGCAGTTAATTTATTTCATTTCTGACAGACAACCAATTAGGATGGACCCATGGAGGAGCAGCAGAGATACACAATCCACATTTTCAGCATGTTAACAAAACATATTTGTTTTGACACATGCTATATGGAAACACATAACAGTATTATGTCCCAAATGATGAACACTTCCCCACGTGCTGTGACCCGCATTGGCAAGGCGCTAATAGGCCTGCAGTTTCAGGACCATGGACAGAGGCCGTATGACGATCAGCCACACTCAAAGGTTCTAAATGACAGTTTATATAAATCCCTGCTTACATATAGTAATAGCATGTCATTCGTTAACTATGAACATCCTAATAATTAAGCACCACACTACACAAATATGTGCATTAGGGAAAGCTGATGCTAACAAGCCAACAGACAAAATAAGATATCGGAGGTCCTTTTTTTCCACCAAGAACGTATTTATTTATTAGAATACATATAACAGAATATACAACATACAGCATTTTTTACTTATTATAGTTTGTAAGAATTATGTTAACCAAGAATATCCACCAGTGCACACAATAACATGTATTGTCCCAGCAATGGTGAAACTGTGAGCAAGGGTAATATTCAGCAAAACTAGCCAAAAATATGTGCCAAAGCTAGTGTCATAAAAATGTGTTTGATTCAACATGTACAGAAATATTAACTTAATTAACACTAACAACATGTCTTTTTTCAGTAATATAAACATATCGTATCAATCTTTTGTGGGAAAAATGTTTTATAAAAATAAAAAATATGATAATGAAAATTGGCTAGTTGATATAATTGTTTAATATAATATATATTACTACATATCTACCCAAACAATATGGATTTTTTTTTTGCAGAAAACAGTCACCCAGTCAATAAGTAGTGTTTTGCCAGTTTTTACATACTTAAGATTCGTTTGGTGATCCCCTGGATTGGAGCACCAAAACTGACTTCATCAGTGCTAGGCTAAACAATCACTTTTTTGTGTCATTTTATTAACTATATGAGGCATTTGTAAAGCACTGATATTACATGGTATGTTTTTTTAAGACTATGATAACAATTTAATAGGTTACATTTAATGTAGCAATTTACAGGGCATATTCAACTGATTACATTTTCCGAATCACAAAATTGACACAATATTGTTTAACGGGCCATCCATAAGAGTAATAAGACATATTCGTTGTTGTGAGCTGCATGAGCTATGTGCCCATAGCTACAGTGAATTATTTTCATGTGATTTTGAGACTCATTAACTGTGTGCACACAAACATCTGAATTACATAACCTCTGCTAGTGCAGGAACATATTTTAAGACAAAATAGCCTCAGATATATTTAAATGTACATAATTTACATATAGCCTCATATATAGACTGTGTGTGTGGGGGGGATCATGTGTCATCACTGCACTGTAGTTTTGGTTTATGCTGGCATTACCTCCTCCAATCGTCTAGCGTTTCATGTTCTCATTCTGATTTGATCTGGAAAGACAGGCGACTTAAAGCATTACAATGCCGTTCTATTGTAATGTGTACTTGCTGTAGTTAGCTTATTCACAAGTAGTTCTGTCACCAAAAGCACCAATAAAGCTATGTTAAGAGGATGTCAAGGGACAGACAAGCCAGATAAGACGACACGGGACTCATTACTAGAATGTTCTGCTACTATGCAGATACAGTATGTACAGGACAACAGCCAATACTCACTGTGAAATGTGTTCTATGGAGGGATTTTAAACAAGACAAAATACAATCACAATAAATGATGACCAATATAAAACGCAATGTGTAAAAACATGCAAGCAAGATAGTGGAGGCACGACACCATTATATGCCTTTACTTTAATATTTCATCTTCAGCAATGGTAATTAATTTGCATCATACCTTGCAGCCAGTCAACCCCCTCCTGTAATCCTTCTCCTTTGAGTGCATCAGTGGCACTGAAACACATCAAGAGGTCATATTAGTGCGCATCTGTCTGCATGGCAACATTAGCACAGTAGTATCATATGAGTACCCATAAAAACCACATCATTATAAGAACTGCCAATTATGCAAAGCTACCTGCTTTTTAATCATCTCGGAGCACTGCTACTGTAACAATGCCAGCAAAAATAAATGGAGTCAGGGCAAATGTTTCTAATGTGATAAGGTACAGCATACAGTATGTACATTGCTGACATTTGTGATAATACATTAAAACATTGCAGTTAATATGCAGGTCATTTGGTTATGTGGTACAGTATGGTTGTTCTTGCAGATGCTATGTATTATTTAAATTCATAGTTTGATATCAGATTACAATAAATCAATACAAAGACCAAAATACTGAGTCAGAGACATAAACACAAATACAATATGTCAACACACCAGATGTGCCAAGGTTTGTCTTTGACATTCTCCAGACAGAGCAGCTGTGAGACCTTGACAGAAGACAGAGCATCTCTCATATCCATCTTGTTAGCAAAGAAAAGGATGGGGACCCTCCGGTGTTTAATATCTGCAATCAAAGCAGGACATGGGTTCAATAGAGTCAGCTATTTTTAGCTCAGTATGTTGTTATGCACTGTTGTTTTAGGGAAATAAATGCACTTGTATCATTAATATCTCAGCTGTACAACTAACATCTCAATAACATCATAACGGACAGTCTGCACATGGGTCTTGAACCCAGCTCTCCTGCATAAGAGGCGGGAGAAGAAGGCTTAAAAATCCACGGGCCCTAGACTCTGCCACTAGACACCCTTGATGTGTTGGGAGGTTTATTTTACTGCACAGCTTTACCAGATGGCTACCTTTTCAATACAAACATCTATCAAATAGAAGCTCCCTGACACAATAAAAAGAAAGAGTATGTTAGATGCAGTACAGTCGCAAAAGATATAGCCCAAAAGAGTCACGGCATATGACAAACCAGGGTTTAAACCAATGTCATCACATGTTGAAGTTTTCTAGCATGAAGAATGCTGACATACCTGGATGGTTTAGTAAGGTGTCCAACTCTTCCTTTGCCACCACCATCCGTAGCTTGTCTGCACTGTCAATAACAAATATAATGGCCTGTCCCTCCCTAGGAAACACCAGCAGGACCAAAGGATAGAACATGAGACACATACCATGATTATAACTGTTAGTCAGTGTGTTTACTGTCTTAGCACTCACTTGTAATAGTGTTCCCAGAGATTTCTGTATCGTCCCTGTCCTGACATGTCAAAGACTGTGAAGGAAAGACTGAAGGGAAGGGAAGAGTACAATTAGTTAAATACAGTAACTTGTCATATATATATATAACTATATTACAGAAAAAAATAGTTACCTTGAGGTTTTAAACTTCTCAATGCTGAAGCCAATGGTTGGAACAATGTCTTGTACCTGAGTCTGTGGGAGAAGTGAGAAATGTATGTTCCTAAAGCGACTAAATATTTACTTAGGAAGACAAAATATATTCTTAGTCTGTCAAACTGCACCAATATAAATTCCCACTAACAAGACAGACAGACAGACAGACACACACACACACACACATAGATGAGTACTTACATTGGAAGGTTTAAGGTGGTTAATGATGGTGGTTTTGCCACTGTTGTCCAATCCTAAGCACAAAACATTGACCTCCTTCTTTTTCAACCCCAGCCATCCTGCTAGCTTGTCAAACAGTCCCATTGGCTACTAGAACCACAAGACTATACATACACTGCCTGACTGTTTGATATTCCTGTAAAATAAAGTGCAGTGGTTGAAATTGCATGCCATACCGTAAGTGGTTATTGAGAGGCTACTGTGGTCATTTAAACCAGAGATATTAAATAGACAGCCTATAAATCATTTGTTTAAACAGAACATTACATTAATAAAGGGATTTTTACTGTGTCAATTTGAAAAGTCTAGAAAATCTACTGATACATTACGTTACATTTACTTCAAATACATAGTATCTTAATAGCTACATGATGAGATGAAAGCAGACGAATGTCCAATCCAATGTCACTGGTACCGTACTCTACTGTAGCTGCAACTTTCTAAATAATTGCATAACCATGTCACTACAGTACCGTACCATGCTGGACAATACAGCAGCAGTACGGTACAATAAGATAAATAATGATTGTTGAGGTCCCCATACAATTACATGTTTTGAAAAGAACGGTATCTTAACTGAATTCGTATGTTGCTAAATACGTTAAACGTAGGTTACAGTAGGCATGCACTTTATCATTGTTTTACGGTTACTGTGCCGTACTTTATCCAATGTTTTCCAAAGTTAATCCCTTGATAGTGTACGGTACAGTACGGTATGCTAGCAATAGCTTATTGGAAACACGATAAACATGTGTTTACGAGCTAGCAACATTACGGCAATATAAAAGCATCCCACCGTTGGATTTGTTGTGATCAGATGCTAAACAAGGAGCAATGCAATAGTATTGATCTCTTGATACAATGCGGATTGATACAGTAGCACCAGGTACCGTAACGTAGCAGAACTGCACTGTACGGTAATAATGCTAGCAGTTGCTAGCTGGCTAGCTCCAACATTACACTAGTACAGTAACAGATTTAATTTAAGACTTTGCTAAATTAGATTTTTACCTTAAATTCGTAGTTGCGTCCAAAACAAATTCAACAGTGTGTTCTCATTTTGACAAACTTAACACTTCAATCACACCACTGCTTCGTCAATGTATCATTCACCAGACCTAACCTGTGGAAAAGACTATATACACCGTGTTGCTTAGAAACGAGTAGGTCCTTATTGAATCAAGCTTGCCATCTATCGGCAATACACTAGAACTGTCTCTGTCATTTCTAATGGGAAAACAAACCAACAGCAATACATACAATGTTTGATTACACAAACAATTATTTAATAAATAGATATCCTGCTTTACACAGTCAGATGTTAGCTGTCCAGACACGTATTATACTTACTAATTACGCTCAAATGAATATAACTGCTATACTGTAGCTTGGCCTGCATTTGACATTCAAAGGGCCTACAAAAATAAAGACATGAAACTGAATAAAATGTATGAGTGCAACAGTTTCTCGTTGTGCTTGCCTCTATAAAGGTTAAGTTGTGCCTTATTTCTATGATCTACCCTGAGCACTTGCTTGACAAACACACCTGCAGATTCTTCATGTCTTGAAAATGTGTGCTTGTCTCTGAAGTGACATTTAAGAGGGCAAATGTTAGAGCATTTGTATGGTGTGTGTGTGTGTGTGTATGCATGCGCATGTGTGCGTGCAAGTAAGAGAGAACATATGTTGTATGTTACTTGTTATATCGTTTAGTTGTATTTTTAACACATTGTAGTTGAGTTCACTCCAGTATCAACATCATCACCAACATCATCATCATCATCAACAACATTGATTCATAATCATTGCTCTGTATTGCATGTCATGGCATTAAGTGATACGCACATTATTGTACCAACTCATTAGGATAACAATATTTATTTGTGCTGTGGGAGTTTAATTATTTGGCTGAGTTGGATTATATTGAAGAGCAAATCAGATATTAACATGGAATTTTTCAATTGAACAGAGAATACTGAATAAAAGATACACCGTTCACAAGACATAACATACATGGGATATTGCATTTTATAAATGACTTAATATACATTAATATAAAACCCAAAGACATTCAGCGGTCTTTAATTTATCATACAGTCATTCTATTTTTTCCAGTGAAATGTTTACAAATCTCCCGGAAAAGTATAAGACACATAACGAAGTCCTTTACAACTTTAAGTATTGTCAGTTGACAAATCATAAGACACGTTGACATATTTTCAGCATGTATCAAAACAAGCTACTGATGCAATACAGCTCCTCCTCTCCTGCCACGAGGTAACACTTGATCCCACTCAATTGAAACCATTGGATTGTCACTATAGGAAAGAGGTATTGGTGGTGACTTGAACAGACACTATGTGAAATGACCCCTAAATTCCAGTTAGTGCTAATATTGCAGTGTATGAAATAAAAAGGCCATGTTTGGCCATAACACACAGAGGTTATTTGTTGTTGAGTTTGTGTTGACACATTGATGTAGTCCGTACATAATTATATGATGGTTTAGCAGGACCTCACATGACCCTGCGGTCTCACCACCTATTATGTTGCTACACCTAAGAGTCTGGTGCCTCTGGTGAAACTGGTTGAATGGTGACACATGGGAACTGTGGTTTCTATGACACTTTGTGTGCAGTCTTTGTGCGGCAGCCTCAGACCTGGAATCCATTCTGTTGGATGTGATGGAACTGCAGTCGGAGGGATTGTATGCTGCTTATTATTCTCCTCTGATGTCCGATCAGGCACACCCCGATACGCTTTATGTCACTGCATGGTCAGAAAAACAGTTGCAGCTCTCTTTGTTTACATACATTGTGTTAGTTCTTTCTTTGTCAACACAAAGCTAACACAACTTTAGCTGTGACCAGTCCGCAGTACAAATACTTTCACACCGAGCGGTCAATAAAGTTGCATTAGACAGGGTTTGTTTCAGACTCACTCTATAGTCATGGCTGAAATAGAGTCCAGTGTTGTGTAGCCTGCTGACAGGAAGTTGTTTTTGTATTGGCTCATTTTGATGGAGTCAAGCCAGTCGCCAATGGAGATGAAGAGAGGGTAGTCGGGCATGTCATCTGGTGATTCAGGGAAACTATAATCCACAAACATAAAGGTTAATATGAATAGGAACATAAATGTCAACGTAACAATATCCATATTCATATTCTGAGAGCTGAGGTGTCGCAACATAATGCAAGTCACATGGGTGATCTATGGATACATGAGCTAACCTCTGCACGTCTGTCACCAGAGTGAGAAGACTGCTAGGGTTGCATATGAGCTTTTCAAGGAACGTGAGAATGTCACTGAAGTGCGGCCGCTGGCCCCGCTCTTTCTGCCAACAGTGCAGCATCAGCTGATGCAGCGCCACAGGGCAGCCCACTGGAGCAGGCAGACGGTAGCCTTCCTCAATGGACAGGATGACCTGGGAGACAGGCAGGATATGATCCACAGGACTACTGTAAAACACCCTGTGATACATGTGAGTTCAGCTAGAGCACTGATGATCCACAGGACTACTGTAAAACACCCTGTGATACCTGTGAGTTCAGCTAGAACACTGATAAATCACAATACTACTGTAAAACACCCTGTGATACCTGTGAGTTCAGCTAGAACACTGATGATCCACAGGATTACTGTAAAACACCCTGTGATACCTGTGAGTTCAGCTAGAACACTGATGAACCACAAGACTACTGTAAAACACCCTGTGATACCTGTGAGTTCAGCTAGAGCACTGATGATCCACAGGATTACTGTAAAACACCCTGTGAGTTCAGTTAGAACACTGATGATCCACAGGATTACTGTAAAACACCCTGTCATACCTGTGAGTTCAGATAGAACACTGATGATCCACAGGATTATATATAATAATAAAAATTAAATGGTGAAAACTGTGCATACACATTCATAACACATTTTACATTTTAATGAGAACAAAACTGAAGTTATTGTATTGGGCCCTAGGGGTGCTCTTGATGCCCTCCGTGTGGACTTGGGTATCCTGGAACCCTATGCTAAATCCGTAGTGACAAACCTCGGCGTCAAGATGGATTGTGACTTTAAAATGGAAAAACAG
>JAODOY010057321.1:5025-17792 GCA_025399855.1 Forbesichthys papilliferus
TAGTGTAATAGCTTACAATATCTTAGCCTACCATTTAACTAGTGTAATAGCTTACAATATCTTAGCCTACCATTTAACTAGTGTAATAGCTTACAATAGCTTAGTCTACTATATTGCACACAAAGCACAAAGACTACACATGTCATTGCCAGTGTCTACAGCTGCTATCTCTACTGCTGTATTATTACTTCCAGCTATTGCCTTAACAGTAAACTGATAGAAATGCCATATATCCACACAGCTTAGATATTGACACGAGAATATTGCAGTGCAACAGTGGGTGCCCGATCTAACAAACATTATCAGCCATCACAGTAGACAGATATGGCCAGATAAGCAGACAGTACTACAGTCTGTGTTAAACAGTGAACGAGTGATGCTCTCCCCTGTGGATACCCAAGGGAAGCTCCCAGGTGGAACTGGGTGTGTTTGTGTGTCCGTGCCTGCCCAGCTCATTTTTATAATCAAAGCAAAGGAAAGGGCTTGTTGATTTCACCACAGGGGTGCTCAGAATGTGTTGACCCTCTAAAGACGTGTCTCACAGCTTGTGACCTAGACTGGTAAAACCGTGCTGATGCCAGCCTGTCTCTGCCACTTGCCTGACATATCACTCTGGGAACTCTTAAGTGAAAAGCGTTTCACTTTCCAGTGCAGGTGGGTACAGTAGTTCAGCTGGTGGTGCCAACAGCAATTAAGAGCCTGTGTTTGTCAATTCCTTCCCATGGGTGTCCTTCTGATTGGTTGAAGGTGGTACAATTACCTGCTAATGATTTAAATGGACACAATGGCACCGAGTGTTCCCACACGGATAAGCAGCAGTGCAACGCTTCTTCAGGCTGGCAAAATTCAGGATGGTCTTACTCTTAGCAGGCAACTTGTTATTGGCTACACAATTAGCCATCACGCTCATGAAATAACATTAAACTAATATTTAAAAATGCATCATGTCCCGAAAGAAATCACTATAGGTCATACGCTGACCCCCACTTTAAGAACAAATGCAAAATAATCCCTACTGATATCAGGCCAACAGAGAGAGGGCGCTACAAAATGTTCCAGTTATCTCTAGTCACCAGGAGTCATACTTAAAGGTATAGTCAGCTATTGCAAGCTAATTTGTAAGCTAAAACACATTTAGTCAATTTATCTCCTTGAATTTTGCTAGCTTACCGTTCTCTGTGCGTGTTGAAAAAATAATCTGTTACTTCTACACAGCCCTGGCTCCATAAATAGCAACATAAAAAAAGTGGCGAGCATCGCTCACATCAACAAAGCAGTAGTACTACACTTTGCTTCACAATGCATTTCAATGTGTGGAGCAGAGGGATATTGTTAGCAAGCGTTCTGGAAAAGTACTAACCCTGCCTTTAAGCTAAAACATGCTACGTCATCTGCCTGCAAACGCCTCAGTGCGTCTGCAGAGTATTCTGGGATGGCATGGGTGGTAGTGTGCCACCAGGATGTAATGTGTAGACACAGAGAGAGGATGTGTCACTCCAACACGTCAAGGAGGAAGCAGGAGCTCGGCTGCCCCGGGGACATAACACTGAGCTCGGGAGGAGAAGAGGAGCAGCTATGTTTACCCTGCTGGCCCTGCCACAGCAGATACACACACATCACATACATGGTGGGTACATGAGGCATCACGCAGTAGGCACCAGTGACACAGTCACTCTTTTAAAGGTGCACTCCACACTTTGTGGCTGGAACTAAGGAGTGCTCCTGTGCCTCGCACTCCTCTCTACCCCACAGCATTTATTATTAAACTTGATTTATTTTGTCTGCACCTGCACTCACCACACAACCCCACTACAAAATCACACACGTTGCAAATAATTCCTAATATTTTCATTATTATTATTATTATTATTATTATTATATTTGACCATAGGCCTGCATGGCAAAAATATACTTCTTATAACCGAACACTATAAGTTACATGTACATCATTATGCATAAAAAGCTGGGGGGAAATATTGTGTATGACACGATACGGTAGTCAGATCATTTGTGGATTCTGACCATTCATATCTTGCCACTCCTGTCAAACAGCAAATTAAAATAGGGAATGTTATAAAAAGAGCGACGGCTACTCAACTGAAACAGATTGTCCAAAATAGAATTATATAATGGGGCTTTTTAAATCATTGAATCTTATTTTACAGTCGCACAATAGTGGGAGCACAAATGCCTCTTTCTCGAATTCCATACAATCTCCACTGGGTTTTATAAAAAGCATTCTCAAGATGGCCGCCCGGCTTTAATTAAGCAAAACTCATTCTCCTTTCTCTATGAATGTCTTGTTAAGACTGGAGCTGCTTAGTAGGGTATATATTATTCTTTTAATAATGAGCATGAGGGTCTGTGACCATTAATCACATGTCTACATAGGAATGTCCCTCCCATACAGATAAAACCATCATACTGCCTTGAAGGCTCAGACTCGGGTGACAATGAATCCTTCCCTCTGGGTTTAAGCCACACTCCTCCTGTTCCCCCAAAGGCAACAGACAATAAATGAGAGGGATGGGGCAGGGTGGTGCATATTGGGAGGGGAGGGGTGTCCAGCTGGCTGATAATCAGGTCTCCCACCCAGCCCTTACTGTGTCCTTTTGCATGTCAACGGGTTCACAATTGGCTGGTAATAAGTGGACGTGGCCTATGTTCACACACACACACACGCACGCACACGTGCGCGCACACACACACACACACACACACACACACACACACACACACACACACACACAGATGACCAGAGAGCAGAAGACAGAGGGTCATTACTACAGGCAGTTCTCAGAGCTCAGGTGCCAAGCAGGAGACCACCGTAATGCAGGGCGGCCCACAGGTCATTACCTGCACTCGTTAGCCAGAACCCGTCAGTGGCCACTGACTCCTATGAGGGCCCCAGCTGGTAGGCAGCTATCAGGCTTTGAGGCTGTAAAAAGAGTAGTGAAAAGATTGATGGACTGTTATAAACCTTCCTCCACAAGAGGCCAGTGTGTTAGAAGTCAACAGCTTGTTTCATGATACCAACTGTTAACAGGAAAACAAGGTGCTTTGGTCAGAATTGATTCCAGTGTTAATAGCCCTGCTGGTATACTGGTATATTGTTACCTTGGAAACCATTCACCTGCATGACAGACACAGGGCTTTGGTAGGTAACACGTAACTCCCTCTGAGGGAAATGGGGGGCCCTTTAATTCATCCAGTGTTCCTACCAAACATGCAAAGTGGTGAGGTTCATATGAGAGCATCAGAACCTCGCAGACAGCATTCCTCTTAGCAGCGGTGAAATGAAATCAAGAATAGGTGCTAAGCAGCAACAGTGATATTCTTCTCAGTAAAGACCAACTGCAACCAGCGGCAGCAGAGGAACGAACGACAAATTAAATCTGAGTGAACGGGTGATTCATGATGTGAGGGTGACATGCAGAAGGCTGAGTGTTTCCTTATAGTGTAGCAGACTGTGTGGGCAGGTATAGCTCTTTCCTAAAGAAATACATTGGTTTATCATGCAACCAAACAACCCCAGAGTGCCAGGACATTCTCTTCTCGTTCTAGAGTGAAGCACTGTTCCACAGTTTTTGCGGCCATGGAACATCCAGGACCAACGTAAGCACAAAAATAGAGCACTTTGCTGCAAAAAACCAAGACTAAATGCATGGGCACACAGGGTTAGATATTGGCACATTTCCTAAGTAGCTCACGTAGGCTACTCCTAAACCGAAAAGGAAGCTCAGGAAGGACATGAATGTGTGGGCGGAAAATGTCAATAGCTAAATCATTTTAAAATGCAAACACACACAAAATATGCCAACTATCTTTGATGTCCCTTGGAAATGTCAAACCTGTTAAAAATATTCAATCCATTGTCAATTTCATGTTTGCTCTTTTGGCAGATATTCACTCCAAACCCTTGTCGTCAATGCCTACTAAAATAGACAGGCTTCTTAACCAGGCTTCAGTATGCATGAAATCCTCTGGTGTTGTCTATAGTGGGGTAAAGAGATTACACTTTAGAGCAATAACAGGCGTTGGCTTCTTTAAGAGTTTGACACAGCAGCTGTTGCTGTGCTTAAAATGTCATTTTCCATTTCGTAGAATTAAAACACAATACGGTTTCTGACTTGTCACTCAAGGAACACTATCCAGGACCCTAATTGAGATTTCTTTATAAGGCAGCGTGGCTCACAACACCATTCTTGTAGGCCAGTGAACAGTATTTCTGTTGACCTGTGTTTTCCATGTGTTTGGGGGTGGAGCTACAGGCTATAGTAACTCATGCTGGCTTTGAGTCTGCCAAGATGCTGTCAACCACATTAAATATAACTGTGTGATTCCTTCTAGATGTGACCGTGGACAGGAGCACTAGGGACGCAAACCCCAAAAATGATAATTTTGAGTGGACATCACAACTCTCTTCTCCTACCGCCTACCACAGAGCCCAGAGCTCACTACATACATAGCTGAGTTTCAAACAAACAGTGAGCACACATTTGAGTTTCTGGGAGTGATACAATGGAATAATGTACCTTTAAACAGAGCACCAGATAACTACTTTACTGAACACCACCACATTGTTTTACAGGCGTGGCAAGTCATAATACTGTTCATCATAAAGAGTAAAGAAACGTTTAGTATTCACCAACAACAGTAACTATCCTGTGTGCAACAATATATTATACATTGGTTTAAAACTACCCAAACAATCAACAAACACCAATATCCATATCACAGCCATCTTATAATTAATATCACAATAATACACATTTAAATCCTTTGAATTGTGAACAATGTAGAGTACACAGTAGGTGCCGCAAAACCACAGATTTTCTTATTTCTTGAATTGGCATGTATCCCACTACTGATTCTTCAGTCTCCAGTAAGTATATCAACAATAAATAAATACATATATTTAAAAGATACGATAAAGTTAAATAAATTTGAAAAAGTGTATATAGTTAGTGGAACTCTATGCACTTTTTATGTTAGCATCGATTCTCAACGCATAATCATCAGGATTGGGCATAACAATACTTGGGCATCCTTCTGTCCATCCCTAGCACACTGTTTGCCTGAGGGAAAGCTTTGCATGGATGTATGTTACTGCAGTGGTCTTCTTACCAAGAGCAGATAACATGCTCCTCCCACCTCCTCTCTGATACAGGCGGAGTCCAAGTGAAACAAGAAATTAACTAGGTCAATGAGATTCCTTCATGTGCCTTCAACAGTAGGAAAGGAGAGAGGAGGAGAAGCTGTTGCTCCACCAGCTTCAAACACCAGTAATCCCGGGTGATTCCAGCAGTCACATGACATGGGTAGGAATGCCAGCATTCCCCTCTATAATACATGTTGTATGTCATATGCAATGAAAGCACACGCAGCTCTGTGAGAAGACAACACATGTTGAATATATCATGCGGGTAAACTCTTTCTTACACAATGGGAAATACATTTACATCTTCATATCGAACTATGATCATATATAATCCAATATGTGAAGTATTACAGACATCATAATAAAACGCTTTTCCTGCTATGTGACCCCATTTCTTTGAAACAGATCACACAGTGACAGTGACTGAACACAGCAGCACAGCAGACACCGGCCAAACAGAACACCGAGCCGAGTCTTGACAGCGTGACACGTTGATTACCTGCCGCATGGCGCTCAGGGAAGCCTTTAGCGGCAGGTGAGGGGAGGCCAAGGCGGGACAAACACTGTAGAAGTGGGATTATCATCTCTGTCGAAATCAAAGATGACACATTGATCTCAGCGACGGACGACAGAGAATAAATCACACCGAGACGTTTCATTATTGGCGTCTCATTACACGCATCCGCAGCGCTCTCTTTAAATGTCAGCAGTGTGAAAGCTATGGTGGACCACTCACTCGCTACTGGCTCGCCATGGAGACCAGACAGAAGCTGCAGTCCAAAGCCCAGCAAGCCACCAGCAACAGAAGGGCCTGTCAACAGAAGGCCCTCCCTGCTTAACAACTTGCCTGTAAGCCTTACTCTAGGTGCATAGCGCGCAACGCACACCTGTGATTAAAGCCTCTGTGTCTCTACTGTATTAAACCTGCTGGGGATATTAGCACTACGGTAAGACAGAGGTCTGAGAGGGTGGCGGGACTAAGCATATTAACATGTTTTATTTGGCTGTGGGTTAGGCCATTTTTTATGTCAGTACATTACAACAACAACAAAAATGTCTGCACATTTTATTAACAATACCGTAAAAATACTGCTAACTATGATAAATGTGGTCACTATAATCATGATATGAAAATGTCATACCCTTTAATCTCTATTATATTATAGCTTTACAAAGGTATAAGTATCACAGCCTTTAAACATGTTGGAAGTCATATCAATTCACCTGTATCAAACATTATACTTAATTCAATAGTTTTAAATCAAAATAACTTAAAGACAGGGTTAGCTAATCTTGAGAACGCTTGCTAACTTCAAACTAAAATAAAAATTCCTTCCAAAGCTCTGCCCCACGCATTGAAACACATTGCAAAGCCAAGCACATTGTTGTTGTTAGCGGTGTTAGCCACTTTGACTGCTCCTATTTATGGAGCCAGGATGTGTACAAGTAACCTGACTCCTCCCAACTATTGCTCTCAGATTAATTTATTTCGGTGAGATTACAATCTGGAAAACCAGTTCGCATTAGCATTCTCACAGCCACCCTGCTGTCGGACCAATCAGATGTATGCATGTACATTATATTTCACATTGTACATTGATACTGTATTAATATTTAATCCTTTGCATATTTGTGCAGTTCTGCATGTGCCTGTATGTGTAACAAGCAGAGTGTCCACCTGTAATAGGCGATACTATATTCATAATGCACCTTGCGCTGACTTTAGACCAGGTTGTTGCTGGTCAACCGCCCAATCACTTTCCGCTGCCTCAAGATAACAATGTGCCAGCAAGTACCACCTCATGTTAAAACCATAGACTGTATATATAAATGGACAAACCCTCTGTGACGTCACCCATATCTTTTCTCAAGAACGTATTTGAACACCGTGCTGTGCTGGCTCTGGCCGTCGCCATCATTGTAGTACCTCACTCTGCCTGTAACGCCCCCCATGCCCCATATTCATTATAATGGGAAAAATGCATGGCTAATATATTTTTAACTGTACAGTTGGCATGAACACTTGCTATAGAAACCAAACACTTTTGTTGAACCAGGCTGTAAACATGTTCATTTTTGCTGTAAAGTCTGAAAGTCCAAAAGTCCTAAAATGAAAACTGCGTCGGTCTGAAACTAGCAAAGACACTTGCGTTCCCGCTTTGCGCCGCATTGTGCCAAGTGTAAGATAATGCCCTTAAAGGAGTAATTTCATGATCCTTTTCACTTGTTGACACGGTTCCTTGACTTCTCAAACAATGTAGTTGACCATCTTAGGTGAAAATACAACATCAATTATATGGAAAAGCACGATCACTCTCGAACTCTCGAAAAACTGTCAGATTTCTGTGGCTGTTGCTTTATATTTATCAAGCCGCTACCGCCCCGACTTCCCGATCTGTGTTGACATGAGGCTACGATTGCTTTACTGCTAGTACTCAAACGCATTTTGAACATAGTTTTATGTGTTTTGATAAATGGTTATTTTATGGTGTTTTCAAGGTGTTAATATTACACATTAAATCCACCTCGCTGTCCAGACTACAGTAAAGGATATGGGAGGCAGAATGTAGTTCATTGTTGTTTGTGTCAACCACATGAACACAGCAGCAGCTAGTCACACTGCCCTGTGAAGGAACAGGGGTGTTACGTTTTGAAAACCAGCCATGTAGCTACTAAACACATTATTTAATGAATGAAGGTTAAATTATACCGTAGCACAACATGGCAGACATCCTTGCCCGTTAATCAGCCATGTACCCATAAGCACGGATTAATTAATGAATGGAGGGTTACGTAGCATGAAACCGCAGCCGTTCTTGCCACTATGGTACAGGGTTATGATAGATAGGTGGCTAGCTGCTAGCAACAACACAATGTGATATTCGGTTACACAAGAAAGTTAAAGTTAAACAAAGACAATCTATCTTTGTTATTATCACAGACACAACGTTAAAAGTCTTGTATGATATGACCATCACTGACCCAGATAAAAGCATTATTACTCGTGGTACCAAAAACCGCAATCCGTTTCCGGCAGGGGATACAATTTTGTTATGACACACGTGTGTGTGTCTTTATCAATTAGCAATGTTTAGGTTAAGTAAATCAACACACAATTATTTAAGCAGCCTATTTCCAACTAGTTTACTGTTTCTGAACAAAAGCATATATTAATATAATGTAGTTATTGTGCACAGTGCATCACTCTTGATAATATGCCTGGCTGCAGTTTTTTATGCTACGGTAGTCTTTCAGTTACTGCATCAAAAACTAGATTTACAGATTTGGTGATCTGCAAATGTTGAACAATACACTTACATGTTTGTGTACTGTGGCGATCAACATCAGTTCCTTGCCTTGTATACTACGTAGCTGGCCATATCCTCATAGGGGCGTTACCAAACAAATACAACAATAATTACGCAACATATGCACTTTTCTCATTTACCTATTTTTCTGCCTCTCTCCATTTTTTAGTCAATACAGACCAGGAAGCTAACAGTCCACTTTGAAAGGCTTACTACTTCTCTGTGTCACATCGACATTGCTAATTCCAAAAACAACACGCCCGCGTGCACACACACACACATACACACACACAGACATAAGCGAGGAAAGCGCTAAAGCATGCTAGGCTGAGTCTTATTGCTGGTTTAATCCACAAGGGTCACAGTGGCAGGAGGACAGATACTGTGGGATTCCCTTCCAGCAGCTCAAGCTACCTGGGCTCTCTGCCCATGCACTATGGTAATGACGTTCAACAGGAATTAAGGAAGGTACGCCCTGTTTCAATGTGGATTCCATGGCGTAGGCCTGTGGAACCTTCCAGTGCATGTGTGTGCCTGTTTTACTATCGACTATATTGCATAAAGCCCTTACAGACAACTTTTACAGTTACAATGACTATACAATTAGGTCAACCATGCTTTATCCAAAGCCACTACAGTGAGTTCAACTAAGAAGACAATGGTTAGGCATCTTACGCAAGGATTTTTACAGGTAAGCTTAGCTTGTTGGGGATCCCACAACCTTTAACTACCCTTTATGACTGAATTCACCCATCGCACTAACAGGAATATATTGACAGACAGTCCAGAGGTGTGAAGTGGTAAAGGCAAGATGTTGCAAAACAAGCCAGGCAAACAGAAAGCTCCTCCAAACGGTTGCAGATTCGGACACGCTCCCATGAGGTTTGCCCCAGAAAAACACCACGTCTGTCGTCGAGTCTGCTCTTCCCTGCCCGGTCGTCGAGTCTGCTCTTCCCTGCCTGTTTTTAACAGAGGCCTCCTTCTATAGCGCCACCACTGTATTTGTTCATTACAGACAAATCAGCCATAATTATATTTCTTGTTGTGTGAGGCAGCTCAATAAATAGGAAGCATTTCTGTGTCCTGGATTTAATAACCCAGCCACTGTCTGCTGCCAACTTGGAAGTGTCTTAGGATTTAATTCCTGCAGAATTCATAAGGCCCGGCAGACAGCTTATTTACTATTCTCTTTTCCTTTTTCTGTCTCTCAGAGTTACTGAGAGACAGAAAAATGTTCTTCTTTGCAGAGAGAGTGTAGGAACCTGCCCTACTGATAAGAATGTTGTTCAACTGGACCAAAATGTCATCGTTTCCTCTTTCCACCTTATCAGCCTGTGATCTCATGACCCAAGTGGAATGTCACCCTGGCAGAAGAACCAGCAGCACACTGACGGTCTCCATCTTGAATGGTCTGTCACTAACTAGCCTGCGTCCTCTATCTGGCCACATGGCACACTATCTGCAGTTGTCAACATCCATTAAGCTGTAGTAGACCACTGCACCACTGAGGTTAGCATCGCCGATACAGTACTAAACAGCTTCTCTATCCAGGCCAAACCGTATGCAGTGTAATACTGTAATGTTTAAAATATGAAAACAGTGGCCATCACTTGTATGCAGCTCTGAGCTGCCTCATTGGGGGGCGGTAATCGTGATAGCCCTAATTGCACGTGTAATTTTAGTAGGTGTAATTTTAGTAGGTATTACAGGTAATCAACAAAGATTGCGTAAATGACAAACAGTGCAATCACGCTGGAGGCGGCAGAATTTAAATAAGAAGTTTGCGTTTTCACGGTTTCCCACCGTGGAGAGTCGGGACGCAATGCAGTCTGACCGTAAGCGCAAACGCAAATTCAATACGATGGAATTAGAGGTGTTGGTGGAAGAGACCATTAAACATTTTGGTGAACTACAGCAAAGTGTGCATGTAAAGAAAAAACACCATAAGAGAGAGTATCTGTGAGAAAGTTAATGACGTAGGTAAAACAAGAAGGATCTTGGAGAATTAAATGATGGCAAGATTTATCCGTCATGTTTGGGGTCTGTGAGACCATATGAATATGCATAATGTTATTTATTTCTTGTTGTTGTTGTTTAAGGTAGACTATAGTTAACTCAAAACAATTTAACTTCAGTCCCCAATAACAGACACATACCCATCCAACAACACACACACACACACACACACACACACACACACACACACACACACACTCATGTGCGCGCGCGCACACACACACACACACACACAGACACACAAAGACCCACACATACTTATTCCCAATGTTATACAGTAGGCCTATTGTATACCGTAATTGCTGAGAAGTAGATATTCAAAGTTTTTCATGCACGTATACTAGATTATTCTAAGGAAAACAATGTACCTCGGCCCCAACCAGAGCCTACAGTACTTGACAGTGAATACGGGGTTGGGTTTACACCTTCCTTTCAAATGTATTAAATACAGATGCTGTCGCAATCACCTGAAATAGCTTTTAGGCTTGATGGATCACATTGCATGTAGTAAATTAATGTATTTGCATGTTCCCCCACATTATTTTTCACGTTAGCATTGAACCGCCAAATTGCTTATTCATTAAGGCAAACGTATAAATTAACAATATGTGCTATCTTTGCATATTTGGAAGACGTCATCCTCCGTGCACACCGTTAGATCAGCTTGCGTGTTATTTGCGAGTAAGCTCAAGTTTGCACGCGTTTTTACTCACGCAAACCTTAAGTAAATCTGGCCCTACATCTACATATAAACTAGCTGTTTGCTGCTATATAATGTTTAAAATATGGTATAGCGCACCTTTAAGCAAAGTTGACTTGGTCATACTGCTGCCTAAAATATGTGGTATAAAAGTAATATACATACTTATTCTTAGTCAAACAATTTACTGTGATAAATCTGCTCAACAGTCTTAATGCACCTCATGGGGAGCTGCGATTGATATCCTTTGCCTGCAGCCACATTCTGATTAGGCCATGGATCCCCATTTGAGATGGAATCAATTCAACTTAGATGTGTTTGTCTACTCTGTATACATTGCAGATAGCCAAGAGTGCACAACACCGTGCACAGTGTCAGCCTCTTCCGTTCATTATCATTACGTCACATATCGCGCTGAACGTCTACCCTGTAAGCATGTTAACACTATCAGCAAGTGGGGCAGGAGTATATATTTCTTTAACATCACAATTAATATAAAAATAAAAATACAGCATTTACTGTATTAACTCACAAAGTGAACTATTAATTCACTTTAACTTTGTAAGTTCTGAATTGCCTCTGCCCAGAGGCCAACAAGTAATCCTACCTCTTTGGCCTTCTCCACCTCGTTGCACAGCGCCTGTTTGGAGACCTCCACCTCAATGATCTTCTGTCGGAGCTGCTCGTTCTCGTCTTCGGCGCGGCTGCGTTTGTCCTCCACGCTCTCCAGCTCATTGTGCAAGCGCACCGACACATCCTTGGCCACCTAGGTTTACACAGCAAGCACACTGCTCAGAACTAGCATGCACACCGCATACAGGTATAATTATTAGTTTTGTTTGTATAATATAATGTATAATAAATCAGCACTTAATGTCGAATGGCTAAAATGCATTGTAACTTGCCTTACAGAGATTGTATACTATGGAATATACAGCAAACGTATTTACAAGGGATGCCAAAACCCAAGGGCCTTTGACATCTGTCACTAAACTTACACACACCCACAGTAATACTGTATATAAGATATGAACCTCCCCTATGGCTCCAACACGCAGGGCGTGCAGTGAAACCACCGGCTGACCTTCAGGTCTTGCTCTAGGTTGCGGAGCAGCTCCCCGTCCACGTGGCCCGTCTGGGCCACCCGTAGGCTCTTCTGCTCGGCCTTGCGCAGGCGGTACTGCAGGATGCGGCAGCTCTTGTTGGAGCGGTCCAGCTCGCGCCGCAGCTCCTGCAGCTGGTACACCTCCTCCTCCAGGTAGCTGTCCCGCAGCTCCTCCATCTCCGCCCGCAGCTCCTCCACTTCATCCTGGAGAGCAATATGGGTAAGGTATGCATGGGTGTCACCTCGCACCCTATAGGTGTAAATGTCTTGTGAAGTAGAGGCAGAATGTGATTTTGACTTCATTCACTGCCTAAGATCCTACCTACAGCTGTAGATGAGACTTTAGAGCTATGCACTTAGCGTAATAGGCCTCTGTATAAGTCGATACGATTTCTGACCAATTAGGGCCTCTTTCCCTTGATTGGTTTGGTTAATTATCCTGTCAATCACATGAATACCCTTCTTACAGTATATACT
>JAODOY010057332.1:0-17789 GCA_025399855.1 Forbesichthys papilliferus
AACCATGAACACTACATGAACATTTTATTCAATAAGAAAAACTAGATTGAAAATAACTAACTTGATAAATGTTGCAGTTTCTCAGGGGTTCCTCTTTGAAATGGGAAAAGGGGATTTTTGTCTGGGTTACGTGCTGAAGGAAAATAAGTGGATGAACCTACGAATATAATGTAACACATATGTTTCAATACATTATGCATTACTACTTTCAGTATCAACTTGGAGCTTTATCGCTAATGTACGAATGTAATGTAACACATGTTTCTATACATTACTAACAGTATCAACTTGGAGCTTTACCGCTAATTAAATTAGGTGTCCTTATGAAGTCCGCATTATCAACTGGTATTACAGTATTATAGTTATGCAACCAGAAACGTGAGAAAAATCTTTCTGGGACACAACTCCATATGTTCAATGTCATGAAAGGATAATCTCACAAAATATACTTGTCATCAGTTAAAGTGTACTCTCAGTTGTCTAGTGTGGTCATTATGTAATGTTTAATGCCTTTTAGCAGAATCCCTCAATTATATTTTACTTGAATCTGCTCGAATTATTTTATTGTGTAAATTGGTAGATTTTTTTTTATATGTTTCTAATGATGTGGGGTTATGTATTTTTTTTAATGTACTTGTAAATAAAAGTGTATTTTAAAATATATTACTGAAACATTTTTCTTCATATATTTTCTTGACTGTAACATACATTTTAGACGCTTGTATGCATGAAGCATAGTGTATGTGTTTAATTTCCACATCAAAAATCAATGTAGGCATCGTTGTCTACCACAAGTTGCCCACAGCATTGTAGATCCAGATATTCAGGTGTCTACATAGCTCATACTTATGAGAGAAATTGATTTTTTTTTCTTTTTTAAATATGTATGCTTTTGGCTAGGAGTGCAAATTTTACAAATACCCTTACCTTGAAAACGAATAACTATGGGCTGCTGTTTGTAATACATACCCATTGTTCTTACATGTATATATCCTTACCTGCAGGGTTTCTATGAACTTTAACTTTGAAGACATTTCAAACAGGTTGAACACCATAAAATGAAATAAATCAGATTTTCAATTGTGCTTGGCATCTATTGACATTTGGTACCTAAAGTATCTAATGGGGATTTTTTTTTAGTGTACCAATCTTTGTAATATTTTATATTCATGTCTAAAACTACAATGTTTGGAGAATTGGCAGCCAAATTGTGTCCTTAAAATAATCATAATCAGTTTATTTTTAAGGGAATTTTCAAAAGGACACCTCTTGACAGGCTATGGTTGCAAATAAAGTGTTTTTTTATTGATTTGCCTGGTTATATAAAGGTTAAAGGCACAAAGGATGCTCCCACCTATTATTTCTGACTGGCTCGCACAGCTTCTGATCTTACAACATGACAATTCTGCAGCTAACAACATTTTTGTGGTGTATATATATATATATACAGTATATACAGTATTCTACATAAACCGTGAGCAGAGGCAGACTTTTACCTTGCAGCTGGATTTTTATCCAACAAGCCAGGCTTCAAGTTATGTGTTTGTGGCAACATCCACAAACTGGCAATTGGCTGTTCGAAAGTCTGAAACAGTCACACAAAAAAGAAATGTCACACTGCAAATGAACAGAACCAAACC
Source organism: Forbesichthys papilliferus (assembly GCA_025399855.1). Classification (NCBI taxonomy): domain Eukaryota; kingdom Metazoa; phylum Chordata; class Actinopteri; order Percopsiformes; family Amblyopsidae; genus Forbesichthys; species Forbesichthys papilliferus. Next base: position 1,641 of record JAODOY010057332.1, read on the forward strand.
ATGGTTTACTTAGATTCAGACCAAGACAACCTCTTTTGAACCTGACATTGGTCTGAAGGTCCCAACCAACCAAGAATGTGCTATAAAAGCACCCTAATACCACCTATAAGACAATTTCAGAGACCTGAAATCTTATGTCTCGACTTATATCCAAATGCACCTCTTCAAGAACATTGTGGAAGCATCTTGATTAGTAACCTGGAAGGGTTATTGCTTTCCCCCTCTACATTGAAAAGGTGTATATGCAAGATTGAAGATTCACCAAGTGTTATCAACACAAACGTACAGCAACGCGAGCGAGCTCACATACAAAAGGTCAATAGAATCTATTCAGCCGCCTCAAGCAAGACAAATATGATTAAAGCCTGTAGACCTTATGCACAATAAGGAGTACCATACAGTATATGATACATTCATATGCAGAATACTGCACAGCATATACTGTATAAACAATGTCTCTTGCGCAACGATCTTAAAAGATAGTTTTAACCTGTAACTTTTATCTCCAAAAAATACAATGCATTCGCATGTAATGCAACCTAAACAATGGAACACACAAGTATTCATTGACCCTTATATATTTCAGTTTCACTTGCTGGGTTAAACATAATCGCAGTTTAGGGACTAATGAATTAATAAGTGGCTAATAATAGGTCTTCATTAAGGAAAAATCTTCTAACGAGTCCCCTCTCCATCTCATTAGTAGCCACGGTGATTAGGAGGGTCCTGGGGTTAGCGGGGGGACGTTGGAGGCCCCATTACACATCATTACGGGCCGGGGGCCAATGGGGTCTGGAATGAACCTCATAGAGAGAGGAGGCTGATGTCCATTAGCTCGCAGGCACAGCCTGACTAATTTAAAGGGGTACTGTGTATCATTACACCATTTCACAAGTATTATAATACATACAGTTTTAGGGCATGGTTTTTATTTCTTTTACAAAACAAAGGTGCAATCCTGGTGCCCAGAAAGCCCAAATGTCGAGTGGGGGAGGGGTAGAGAACAGTGAGTGCTTAGAAGAACTGTAAAGGGAGAGGAACCTTGCCTCCAGCCATGCATGGGCTGAGCATCAAACTAAAGCATTGTTTCTGTAACGCATGGCTTCAACCACAAGGGCATTGTCAAAGACAAATCTCTGCGTTTGCCTCTAATGCTTTACAGTAATACAGCGGGACTGACTATTGCTTTGCCTCCGATCACCATGTAAACCCTGGGTTGAGAGGAACTATACGTTCAGTGAAAATGGCACCCCCATCGGTGTGTGCAGCCTTTCAACGCTCAACTGCTATACCAAGCAAGACACCGTAATAATCCTTCGGTAATTGATTCACTCATAGTATTTTGTTATAATAGTTGTAGCTTGCCTCCACCATCGCACACGCACACAAGCATGCATACACATTTACGCCCACACACCCCTCTGTAAATTCAATTTCAAACTTTATTTAACTCCACTATGGGATGAGGAGGTTAGAGCGGAAGGCTAATGACCCTGTACTCCTTGTTGGCTTCAAGTTAAACACTTCACTGGGAATGTTACATGTTGTGACACCAGGGCCTGGCTGTTCAATGTCTAGAGGAGACAAAGCACCCAGGGTGGAATAATTCAACAGAAACATGATTGGTACACCCAAGGGTGTGTGTGTGTGTGGGTGTGTGTGTGTGTGTGTGTGTTGGCCTATCTGTTGTGCATGTTATGGAGAGAGTTGCTGTGCGTGTGTGCGTGTGTGTGTGTGTGTGTGTGTGTCTCTCTCTCTCTCTCTCTCTCTCTCTCTCTGTGTGTGTGTATATGTATATATAGTATATGTTTATGTTGTGCATTTTCCATTGTCTCCATAATTCACAATCTGTTGTGCAAGTTATGGCGGGTGTTGCTGTGTGCACTCGTGTGTGTGTGTGTCTGTGCGTGCATGTGTTCGTGTGCAAGTGTGTGTGTGTGTGTGCTCATGCACATTATATCTGTGTGTGTTGCATAGCATCTTTCATCGTGCGTCCGTGTGTATAACTCACAGTGTTTGTTTTATAGCTAAGCCTGCATGAGGTTCACAAATCAAGCGTGCACATAACATATCACAACATATCACAGTGAATGCCCCACACTGGATAACTGTGTCATTTAACAGGCCTTGCTTCACTTGACACAGCATTAGAGAGTCGAAGCATTAGAGTGACAGCAGCGATATATTGCTCGGGCTCTGCAAGGAAGGTCCGGCAGGGCTTTCCTGATACGTCACGTCACGACACCCGGCTCTGACAGTGTAATAGTACCCGTTGGTTATCACTACGGCCTTGAGCCACTGTCACAGCAGTCTGGTGCCAGGGCCGATGTGGAGCTCAACTGAATGAAGTGGGTCACAGCGCCACCGGCTGTGTGTACAATACAAAACAAGGCGTTATTATTCACAAGGTAAGTCATGCTCTTTTGGGGGGTCTGTGTGGGTATATTTAACCGGGAGAGGATACAATAGAGGGCTGCTGAGATTTACATTGTAATCTATAAGGCTGCCCTATAACAATCCCTGCAAGGCATCTGTGATAATGGGCATTTTAACATCACCCTCGACCACCCCCCACCACAGAACCACACATTTCCAGCCCCGGCTCACCAATTATGTTGTTGGGGAAGAGGGAGGGGGAGAGAGATCGGTGTCAGCCTGTGAATGCAGCGCGTGGGGGAAGAGGGAAGACAGGAGGGGGGGAGTAGAGAGGAGTGCCCGCCACTCAGCACTAATGTGGGACGAGCCTGTGCTGTTTCAAACGACAAGAAGCACACAGAAAACTGTATACCTTTATCAATATTTCTCCATCTATCTATCCATCTATCTATCTAATCAGTGTCCAAAGGGCAACTTTTCTTTTTTTTGGAGGGGGGGGGAGAGAGAGAGAGAGAGAGAGAGAGATATTTAGCATGTGACGAGGCCTTGGGCAGACTTCTCTGTTTGATGTATTTTTTATGCGTTCAGGCTACTATTGAACAACGGGAAAGGATTGGGGGGGTTGGTGTGTGTGTGAGTCTGTGTGTGTGTGTGTGGGGGGGGTGAGGGGGTTACAGCCCGAAGCTGCAGCATTAGAAGGGAGAATGTTGTTGGAGAAAAAGGGGAAAAGGGGGAGGCTTTCCTGCCGCCAGCAACAACATGGCAGGGGGAGGAGAGAGAGAGAGAGAGAGAGAGAGAGAGAGAGAGAGAGAGAGAGAGAGGCTTGTAAAGTCTCTCTGAAACACACACACATACATGAGATACAGGGAGAACACAGTGTCTGTTCTCTTTGTCTTCCTGTCTTTGCCTTTCTTTGTCAAGCTTTTCCCTAAAGCGTGTCTTTCGAATTGGAAAGTAAGCAGAGCAAATCACTTTTAATCCCTCTTAATTATAAACATACAGGCTTCTGTTGAAATTGCTCTCTTAACGTTGTAGACAGGCAACTGGTATACCATATAATCTTATAAAACTGCTCTTACCAAGTGATTTGGAATGGAAATGTGTCCAATTCCTGTGTCGTCACCACTGGTGTTCCCCAAGGATTTGTGTTAGGACCCCTACACTTGTCCTTGCTACAAGACCCCTGAGCTCTGAAATCTCACAGATGTCTTTGAATCACCTCAAGCTGAACCTTGATACGAGCGAGCTACTGATCCGTGATAACCAACTGTCTGCAACCAACATCACTACAACAGACCGTAACTGGAGTATCTCCGTCCATCAGAGGAATGGAGCTATTCCGCGTAAGAGAAGCAGCACAGTTCCTGGTACAATATTTGTGTCAAGCTGAGTAGGAGGGTAGGAAACAGAATAGGCAGAATTTAAAAAGGTTTATTAAAGGACGTCATGGATATTGAACTGATCAAACGAGAACAAAAGAAACACAAGAAGACAAGACAGACCATTGGACATTTAGAGGATGAGGAGCAGGTGAAACTAATAAGACAATCAACATGTGGCAGGAACAGGAAGATAAACATGGACATTGGAAACACGCAACGCATGGAAAACATGGCCCGGAAGACAAACAGACCGTGACATTATGGTTAGCTCCCGCCTAGACTACTGCAACTCTCTTCTAGCAAGGATGGCGGCCTCTCCTACCAGACCCTACAAAATGCTGCAGCACGTCTGGTATTCAACAAACCCAAGTCCTCCCATTTACCCCTCGCCTCGCAAGACCACCCTGATCTCGGGAGACCACCCTGATCTCGGGAGATGTATGTGTATGTGACAATAAAATCACCTTTAACTTTTTTGAGTTAAGATCCGTCTACTTGACAGGAGAGGTATTTGGATTGACATGCACAACAACCAACTTAAACTTATACAGGAATTAAATGAGAAACTTACCAACACAACTTTGGCTGTTTTCAGGTATTCAGAAGAAAGGGAAGAATAGCTGAATTCATGAATGTTCTCCAAAAACAATCACATTGGTGTGCAGGTGGTGTGATTCATATAAGTGTGGCAATGTGTGCTTTGCAACATGGTCGCCAAGCTACACAGTATACTGACTGCTGTTGAGAATGGACCATTGAACCCATTACCCATTCTGACCTACCTGCTTAAAACATTCAAACTTGTCTATCTATAAAATGCACAATAGCCTATATTTTCTGAATTTTTTCCAAAAAGGTTAAGAAAACAAAATAACATTAGGCCTACTATTTTTTATCTGATATTTTTAATCATATACACTGTATATATATATATATATATGGGGTTATTTCAGATTATTTTAGGGTTGGAAACAAGGTAACCAAACCACGTTATTTGAAACAATAAACGCAGAACAAAAAGATACTAAACTTATGATATTGATGTGATTTAGGTGAGGTGCTGTTCTACCAAACAATGTACAACGTGCAGACTGACAATCTGCCTCCCTGCCATTTCCCTTTGTTTTCCATCCCGGCCCAGTTTCGGAAGTGTGTTTGTGTGTGTGTGTGTTGGTGTGTGTGTGCGTGTGTGTGTTTGTGTCACATTGGCGGGTCTAGCAGCAATGTTGGTCAGTAACTAGTTACTAGTTACTAGTAACTAGTTACTGTAATATTATAACTTTTCCCAGTAACTAGTAGTGTAAATAATTACTTTTTCCAAAACAGAAAAAATATTACAATTACTAATCCAAGTAACTAATAGTTACTGCGTTACAAGAACGATATTTCTGGTCCTAGCAAACTTAGGGTAGGCTAATTGAACAAACCTGTCAATCATCTGGTTTGAGAGGCTGCAATGTTTTCACTTTGGCTGATTGTTGACTCGTAAGGTTCATTAGTGTTACAATGAAGAGAATTCAATTATAAAATGAGCTACACACGTTGTAATTTTTCAGAAGGGGCGAGACAGGGTAGTGATTTTAAAAGTAACATAGAAATGTAACGTAACTAATTACTTTAAATACCCAGTAATAAGTAAAATAATAGTATTACATTTTGAAGGAGTAATAAGTAAATAGTAACGTATTCCTGAGTAGCTTGCCCAACACTGTCTAGCAGTAGTATTTCCCCCACGCATGCTGCTAGCGGATGGGAGGAGGGGGGCGGTGGGAGGAGGGGGACGGTGGGAGGAGGGGGTAAGTGGAGGAGAAGATAAGCATCACAGAGGAGTGCCGTGGGAAGGAGGAGGGGAAATTCCAGCCTCTCGGACGGGGAAGGTGGACTCTTAACGGTAAGGCACAATGGTTCCGTTCAAGAACAGGGATTCACAAGTAGGCTACCATTGTCAGTTATTTAATTTATGTAACGATCGATGGCGATAAAGGAACCGCTATGGTGGTGTTGATGGAGAAAGGTTGCCCGTTATAGGAGAAGAGAGAGCGGATTGGGCTATTATGGGGTGAGCGCCGTTGCATGGACGATAGGCTATGCTACGTAACATGCAACGGAGATTAATTGAGTTTCCCCCCACAAGATATACTCGTCTTCAAGTGGCATGATGAGTATGCCTATCAACGCATTATTTTGGTTCCATGTGGATTTTTATTGAAAATGTTTAACGTCTTAGGCTAAATCATGCAGCCATCGAACGCCATTTCGCGTCTTTTTCCAATTTCTTTCGTCGTCCGTGCTACAAGTCACATAATATATATAAAAACCAGCCGTCTACGGATGGGACTGTTTTTGTATATATTTTTTTTAAATGTTGCCTTCTGCGACAATGCAAATATTTGTAGCACAGGCATAGGAAGCTTTTTCTTGATCGTCCCACATTTTCCAGATCTAGGCTGTTTTCAAATACGGATAGGAACATTTAAAATCAGAGGACACGTCAACACATCTGAATGTCTGTTTTGTGTCGTGTAAAGATTTCGGTATTCACTCTGACTCGTGATTATCAAGCGAGCGTCACATCTGTCTGCTGATGCGCGCGTCAGGGGTGCTTCGGTCGCTGTCCTTCAGCACTACGTGAACGCGCATGAATAACTGAGAAAATAAAGGTTAGCATCGCGCCAGAGAGGTTTGATTGACAGTACCCCGAAGTCAGGATTAACGAAATTTCCATTCTAAAGAGACATGTAGATATGTGATGTTAATAGAAGTAGTCGGGAGATCAGCCCATAGATAGACATTAAAAACAAATAGAATGAAAGTGCACTTGGGTTATCAAACATGTTTATATGTTGTGCAAATAATGCACGATTGGAAGAAGTCTATATATTTTTTTTCAAGGTTCAAATTATCTTTAGCTGTTTAAGTTATACTCAAATATAAAATGCATGGAGTTATAGACTTATGCGATGCCATTTTACATAATGTGACCACATGCATAATGTAATGGTAACCTATCCTTATTATTTAAACATGAATGAAACTCAATGTGTTCCTTCATTTCAGTGAGAATCAGCCCAGGTCCGTGATGCATCACCAACAGGACCGAGCCCAGAACTTGGCCTACAGCGGACAACGGGCTACGCCCTCCTCGCTGCGCAACAGGAAGTGTGACAAGGACAGCAACTTCAACTTCATGCCGGACAGGGGCGGCGAGGAGGGCGTCGCCGCCATGACGTACGCCGTCGACGGAGGAGACGAGAACCGCAACCAGGCGCGTCCCCGCAACCTCGGCCTTTCACCACCACCACCCCCGACATCTTCCTCGTCCGCACCCGGGCGTCACTGCTGCGTCCCGGGGCCACTGTCCCCTCTGTCCCGCACGCCCTGCTGGAGCCCTCTGGAGCCCCTGCCGGAGGTGGAGAGCGGGGACGATGGTGGCTACGGGCGAGTCTCCCCCGACGGCGAGGAGGAGGGGAAAATGATGGAGGAGGAGGAGCAGGGGGAAGAGGGGCAGAGGGAGGAGGAGGAGGAGGAGGAACGTGGGAGGACGCTGGAAAACGGCAACGAGGAGGAGAGGGGGAGGGGGATGAGACGGGGCGATCTGCTGCTGTTGCCGTCCGGGAGAGAGGTTGGTGGGCAGGACCGAAGGAGGGAGGAGGAGGAGGAGGAGGAGGAGGATGAAGAGGAGTGGGGGGACAGCGACTCGGACTTTGACTTCAGCTGCCGCTCCGGGGGCAGCCTGTCCTCCCTCAACACAGAGAGCGGGGGGGAGGTGGTGCTGATGGGGGGCTGGGGCCGCGTCGGTGTCGGGGAGCCCACGTACAACCACAGCCACCACCAGGGCGGCGACGAAGACTACGACATCGGGACGAGGGCCAACCTCAACGGGAAGCTGAGCGCGACAGCCAGGCGTAGGGGGGGCAGCGGGCGCGGGGCCCCAAGCGGGGCATCCCTGGGGCAGGAAGACCACGAACACCACCGCGACCAATCGTCCGACTCCGAGGCCACGGAGCTCCCGGAGCTGCTGGAGTCCGTGTGGACGCTGCGCGAACGTGAGCGCTTCAAGGCCCAGGAGATGGAGAAGCACCAGGTGCAGCTCACCATGTACCGACGCCTGGCGCTGATCCGCTGGGTGCGCGCCCTGCAGGGCCGGGTGCAGGAGCAGCAGAACCGTCTGCAGGCCAGCTTCGACGTCATCCTCACGCACCGGAAGGAGCTGCTGCGCATGGGCGCCGCGGCAACCGTCGCTGCCACAGCGCCCCCCGCTGCTGTCGGCCAATCGTAGAGAGGCGTATTGTTGAACAAGCGGCTGTGTCAAAAAAATGATATGCTAACGTTTACTTGCCTTGTTTCGTTAACTCTAAAGTAAAGCTGAAATTATATGTCATTATTGTTATTAGATGTATTATTATTATTTTTATTATTATTATTATTATTATTATTATTAGAAGTAGTAGTAGTAGACCTATTATTAGTAGGTATTCGTAGAATTCATTTATACGCAACTGTTGAATGACTATGACATTTAATTTTGGCTGAAAAGTTAGAGTTTAAGGAATTAGTTAGAGCTTCACAGATATTTAAAAACTGTTTTCGGCAGGATAAACAAGAATACCTGAGGAGGATTTGCCTACAATCGCCATAAAATCACTACGTTCAGAGAGACTAAATAGGACCATGATGTAGCCTAGATGTTTATATACGAATGCCAGGAATATTAATTGAGCCATGTACATGTGCAAACTGTGCGTTTATAGGGACCCATATATTGCACACAATCAACTAAAGGAAACAAGATAGCTTAAGTTGAATCGGCATATGCTTTTTTACAGTGTACATGTTCAATTCGAAAAATATTTAAAGATGGCTTTAAGGTGGTGCACATTTTACACATTTTCACACTGCTTGCTTGTAGGCCTATTTAACAAATCTTTACTCTATTTTATAAAATTCTCTGAGGTGGAGAATGAGAATTCACTTTGATTTTAATGATGGTATTGGTTCTGTTTTAAGTGTCTCTGTCTAGCCCAGTTCTTATTCAAATGTAATAATGTCATCTTCACCTACATATCCACAATGTATGCCTACTGAAATATTTAACATAAGATACATTATGATTAGTATTTTGAAGTAAAGAGTTTATTAAGAGTGTAATATATTATTTATTTTAACAAATGTCTGGTTAATACTGTAGCTTCTAAAATCAATGAAAATACTCTATGGGAATGGATAATAGAAATGTGTACCTTGAAATAATGTTTATCATAGATTACTCAATAAAAATGACCTTATATCTGACATTGTGTATACTACGAATCCTGCTTTTAAAATCTACATTATGTTTTGCAATGTTAGAATATTAGTTGATAGCACCTGGTGATATACATTCAGGATGACGATAATCGGTATCGGTATAGTGACGATAATGCTCTGTTAAAACAACCAAATCGAATAGCCCTCTTCATGCGTTTGCCCTCTACATTCTAATTTCAAGGAGAGGTTTATCAAACCTTATAGATAACACCATAGGGTGGATTTAATCTTCTATAGATTAGTTGTTCAAATCTAGCCCATGGCAATGACCTTTCAGCCAACAATCGTTCCTTTGTCAGCTGAACAAAGTTGGTTTGTATCGGCTCATCTCACGGGGTACGTTGTATGTGTGTTCTGCAGACTGCGCGATAGCCGTGTGGGGAACACGCATCAATTTTTGCGCACGCGGGAATGGCTCGCATGAACGCGGATTTCATCGCCATGGGCACTTCGAAAGCGTCCGTATATGCTGGCGTGTTTGTGTTCGCAGAGATACCAACCAGCCTCTTGCCACTCTATAATCTCTATTGCTGCTGGTTGAGATCGGGGGCCGTGTGCGTAAATGGCTCCCCGGGGATTCTGCCATCCAGCGCCCCGGGGCCCATGCGCTCCTACCCGGCCCGATGTGCAGATGCCGGGTCCGGTGGCGAGTCAGTAGAGAGCCGAACCCCGGGGCAAATTTGAGATAATCCCCGGGTTTACCTTCGAACTCCCGAGGCAGTTTGGGTTTATGCTTTAAGCTTATCGCCTCTCGTGGACGCAGACATCACAGTGAATGTGTGCGAATATTTCCATATTGATCTGTTGTTCATTGTCTTAATTAATGTAAATGTGTGTGAGAACACAAACGAGAGACAACACAACGGATAACATGTTTGTGTAATGGTTGTCACTATAACACCCATCTCTAAAAGGTTCCATATGGAGGCATAGTTTAAGAACTAAAGTGCCTTTGGTGGTTGATGCATGGTTTGTAGCTACAGCGCCAACACGATTACAAGGTATGATAAGGTATGATAACGAATGAATCAAATAAACGCTTAAAAGAATAGGCGACAGACTCGCAAGTTTTCCTATAAGACAATTGGAAACACGGGTGGTCTTTTAACTTTCAACAACGGAACTTTCCACTATCCTAGACGCATCGTTTTGTCGGATGATGTGTTACTGTTGTGTATGCCTAATATAATGTCCTCACCTTGCACACGTGTTTTACGTTTTGGTGACACTGTATAATAGGCACCAGTCGTGTGTATGGGCTACAAAGAGACGTGTCAGGGGCCTGCTGGGCACCAGCGGTGAGACGCATATGGTTGCGCTACATCTCTCTCTCTCTCTCTCTCTCTCTCTCTCTCTCTCTCTCTCTCTCTCTCTCTCTCTCTCTCTTCCTTTGTGCAAACCGCTAATTCATTCCTATAAATGAAACAAAAGCCCGGAGAACAGAATGCCACTTTGAACAGCCGTGGAGGTGTTTTTAATACCCCAAATGTAATGGTGCACAGATAGGTGCACAACGCTGTGTTTTTGGCAGCGAGTCCATGCGGATGTGATGTGATTGCTCATCGCCACACATATTCACCACACGCCCCAAAACGACAGTATATATGCTAAATCGATCATTAATGTGAATAAAGGCTCCCATTGTTTTATATGTTATAAAAGGCAACCGCTGTTGATGTGTGCTCCAATTAATGTGAGGCCAATTTAAAGCTTATAATGTTTTAAACACTACTTTCACTACACTATATCTTGAGGGGTCAGACGATCTCACATACAGCCAGCAGAGGGAGACACGAACGTGTCTCTTTCAGTCTTGGCCTCTATCCGGCGCCGCACACCAACTCCCCTTCCACAGTAGACCACTAGGGTGCAGTCATATATGCCCAACTGAGCCAATATAGGCTATAACGCTTATAGTGTAGAATCCAGTAGCTATAGTCTAGCGTCCATCTACTGAATAGGGCCCAACCCCGCCCCAACCCACCCTTTCCTCTTGCCTGATGTAGTGTGACAGCGCAGTAGCCCTCAGCACTCTGATGGCGTGGAAACAATCAGCTTTGACAGGAAGGGTTGTGTGCGTGTGTGTGCGTGTGTGTGCGTGTGTGCGTGTGTGTGCGTGTGTGCGCGTGTGTGCGCATGTGTGTGCGAGTGTGTGCATTTCTTCATTTTATTTATTTTTGGGGTGGCGGGAGGGGGTTGCGTTTGACGAGCTGCATAGGCTACATAGAAAAAATAAAAGGACCTGTCGCGAGAGAGTGAAAATAGACAGCTATAGCAGCTAGCTATTCAATTTAAATTGGAGTTAATGATAACAACCTGTTGACTATTTTAACCAAACAAACTTATTCTTGACCCGTACTTTGACTCACTAACTCGTGAAATTGAATCAATCACGCTATTATTATTTGGAATATATGTGCGTGTGCGTGCGTGGCCGGACTGTTGGTGGCGGGGTGGTTAAGGGTTCAGCTGCCTCGTCTGCTATAACCAGCTAATAAATATGAAAACAGCAGGTTAAAACTTGGTATTGAATGGATTATAGCCTTCAATAGAGTGCCGTGTAAATCCCCCAAACCTCATAATACCCGATGTTGTCCCATAAAAATCGGTTGGACAATAGGGAAAGAAAGGGGACTTTTTCACGCATAAGGGGTTTTCTCAAGAGCTCTTTGAGGGGGAGCCCCGGCGTGACACGCCCACAGATTATGTGGGCTGCGGGTGAATGGGTGAATGCGCGGCTGGGCGCGGCAGGTGCGTGTGCCCGGCACGGGGGTCGTGCGCTCGATTGACCGTATGGGAACGGACTATGTCGAATCCGCGCAGCTGCTGGCAGGAATGTTTTCAGACTGTCACTCCCATTTAACTTGCTCTTTTTTTAAATCCTCCACCGATCTCTCTCTTGAGATGTGCTGCGCCCCAACCACACCAGCCCCCTCCGCCAATCCTCGTACCCGGGTTATCATTCTACGTAAAGACGCTATAGAGGCGCTAAACGGTGACACCTCGTCAACAAAAGCGATCCGTCGCCGCATCAGCGCCGTGAAATTGCGGATTTAAACAGATAAGCGGTGCCGCTGCATTGAAGCAGCCAGCGCATTTCTGGGCTAAATTTAAGGTCTAAGTGAAAGCCAAGCCTAACTCGTGAGCCATGTTTGACAAACTCCATAACACGTCACCAGGCGCTTCGATTACAACAATTTCTGATGTCTGTAAACCACAACCACAAATCACTAAGGGTGTTAGGCCCACATCAACCCCACATCAGACTATTTAGTAAAACATAGCAGACGTGGTAACTATCATCCATGTGCCTATTGTAGACAACTTGAAGTATAAACATCATAGCATGGCCCTTTTAATTTGTGCATGTTTGTGTCAGCAATGGACATTTTAAGGTTTGTAAATAATACAATACAAATATTTAAATAGACCTATATGACCAAATTTAACATATTTATTGAGTCAACTACAAATGAGGTAACCATATATAATCATGCATTAACACTATCTTAACATCATACTATATATCATAGAAAATGGGCTGTCTTGATTTATATCTAAAATAGACACAGCTCTATAACATGACTATAATCTCTGCCATTTCAACCATGTCCTATTCCAAACTGTGGCCCTGGGCTGTGTGTGGCTCTTCACATAATCCTCAAAACTAAGTCTCTGTTATTCCACTGGGGTTTGGCTAAAGTCCTGCATGTGTGTCAGATCTGCGAAACACTGCTTTTTCACACCGAAAAGGGATTAATGTGCATGCCCACTATTATAAATAATCAGAGTGAATAACAAGCACTCTGTCTGTTTAGAAAACACAATCAAATGTAAAAATGAAAAAGTGTGTTTATTAATGTGCAAGATGAGTTTGTTGAGATACCATGCAAGAAACAGCGTGAATTATACTGTTATGGTCTGCCACTTTGGAGAGAACCATCCTTTGTTCACAATAAACAATATTCTAAAGATTTGATGTTGGTTTAACTTAGTTGCTAAACTTTACAAATCAATCATTTTTATTCCATATCTCAAATAAGCATCAAGTTTATATATTAATTTGAATACATTGTAAAAATGTTTGGACAAAATAAGTTCACAGTATTATATGAAAATGCCTTTTTTTATACGTTTTGACCTTGGGTCAACACTAATCCAGCAGTTCTCCAGCAGTGAAACAGCCTTTAAAAAACGCTCTCCAAAGTGGATAAATCTGAAAACCCTGAGTTGAGAACATGCAAGATCCCATGATCACATGTTCACATGACCATGTTCACATGGCAATAATGTTGTACTTTTTCCAAATTGTGACCAAGTACCAACTAAAAAAGACCTACTATATTTTCACAAGCTGTCCCTCCAAGCAGGATATAAATGGTTATATTCACACCTGCTACACCAGCTAATGCTGGTTGCCCGCACCGACGGAACCATGTTCCTATTTTGCCTGGACGTGAATTACATTGCGATGTCAGAGACACTGGCTTTTATTGTTACACGATGGTACTCTAAAAAACACCATTGTCAGACCAGGATGACTTCATTAGTGCTGACCTGTGTGTTCACTTCACTGTAATGAATTTGGGCAGAAAGAATGCAGACAACGCTTACAACGTTCCTACAACAACATTAAACTTTATGTTTGGATATATTTCAGTTCAATATATTTCTAAATAAACTAAACCATAATTGACGGAAAGCAGTTGCACTCAGCAACTAAGGAAGCTTTGGTAATAATGCTTTAATTCAAAGTGTCAGCACAGCTAAGGTGCCAAGGATTATGGCAAATATATATGGTGGACATAAGATATACAGTATATCTGTCTCCTCGCATTCTCCCTTCCTTGACCTTGATATGCCTCGCTGAGCTCTTTCTGCTTAAACCTTTTAATTTTGTTATTGAAATAAGGACATGCAGGTAATTAGGATTATATGGATTATACTTTTTCTAATATGTATATTTTAGAAGAAGTGTGGCAGTGTGTACAAAGTTAATGTGGATATCGCTATAAAATGTGTAGCTCAAGTGCCTGGAATCCCTCAAATGAAGTAAACCACTTTTAGCAAAAGTTGTATGAACAGTGACACTCGTTGGCATTGCTATGAAAGAAGGTCCCCAGCTTGCTGAATGTAGGATGCAGTAAAGTAATTGGTTATTCTTATATAGTTGTAAATTGCCAAGCAGTGAGATGAGATGGTAATGTGGCCAATGGTGGCTCCCAGAGCCATGTCGAGAGAGAGTCGCGCGATCTCCATTTACTCCAATGGACCGTTTTTTCACAGCAATGGCGGATTGTGGTAACCTGACGTGCCAGAGGAATTATTCTCACAAGTCCATCTGGGGAGCCGTACAATGAAACTGTTTGTGAATGTCTGTATTTTCAAAAAAATACTTGGCAGTTGATTGGATGAACTATCTGGTCGTTTTTGCTGTCGGCACCATGGTCGGCACACCTAAACCAGGCCCGTATAGCTATAAACACAACGTTGATTGGAAAACCAGGCCCGTATAACTATAAACAGAACACCGATTACAAAGTTCAATTGCTTGGACACATTCAAAATTATTCCGAGGCTTTATAGACTGGTTCTCATGGCGAAATTAAACCGAAGCTATAGGATCGTGGAGCCTCAAAATAGTTCCCGGAAGTTAGCATAAATAGAAAAAGTACCCTATCAATTCTATTTTAAATGTAAATCGGTGCATTTATTGACTACTAATTACCAAAAAATGAAGCTATATATCTGTATATATATTCAAATTGTCCACCAAGCACTTCCGGGAAGAGGAACCATGTACGGTAAACGTTGACAATTTCAAACTTCCGTTGGTGTAACTGTTATTTCCATGACTGGTAGCTCATATGTCACACATTATGCTCTCATGCTCTCACAACCTACTCATCTTTACGTTTTACCAACAAACAAAAAAAATTGTTTAGCTTTTGTATAGCAGTAAGAAGTAATGCTAGTAATCTGTTTGTGTTCATCTAATGAAGACGCATGATTATACATAAGATACAAATCTTGGATATTAGATATGTCTGTTGTTTGACCAAAAATCAATAATAACAAATGGGAAGGCTGTTCCGCCGTGACAACAAATGCCCTTCTACCATATGACCTCTAAAATTTGATATAAAAGGCAAATACGTCGGCAAATACATTTTCCATAACATTATTCTTTCTCACATAATTTGCACTTTGTTAATAATAACTCAGTATCCATCTGCTACATAGACCAAGCAGTGCAGAGCCCCATATAAGAAAATGAAATATGAAATAGTTACTGCGATAAACTAGTAGATAATCATCTTTTCATTAAACTTTCATCCCCAGTGACTTAAATATTCAAGAGCCCAATTACAGAGCTCGTGTCTATCTGTTTCTCTCCCTCCCTCCCTCCCTTGCGCTTTCTCAACAAGAGTCGTGAATAAGCACAAGAGAGAGAGAGAGAGAGAGAGAGAGAGAGAGAGAGAGAGAGAGAGAGAATGTTGATCGCTTTAGGCAGGTTAGAGAGCATCATTATGGTGCGAGCGGTCACATGATGACAAGATGAGCCATCCGCCTCTCTCGGGGAGAGACAGGCAGCAGAAACCCTAGAGCTCGACCGTCCAAACAGAGAGGTGGAGATGAAGAAAAAGGCAGGACAGACAGGGAGTAATACAAAGAAAGAAAGAAAGAAAGAAAGAAAGAAAGAAAGAAAGAATTTTGGGAAGATCCGTTCGTTTTCATGGCAAAAAAAAGAAAAAAGTGGCATGCACAAACAAGACGCGTGACTCTTGTCTGCATTTAATGGGGGTGCAATACTGTGTGTGTGTGTATGTGTGTATGTGTGTGTGTGTGTGTGTGCACGGCAGTGTATTAGCAGTCAGTGCAGCGAAGCCCAGGGGCGATTCCTGTGTGTGCTAGCGATAAAGGGTAAAAGAGAGGAAGTATGGTGGTTCGGGGGGTATGGGGGGGTTAAGGGGGTGCTGCAGAGAGAAATAGAAATATATATATATATAGAGAGAGAGAGAGAGAGAGAGAGAGAGAGAGAGAGAGAGAGAGAGAGAACTAAACAGCACCAGAGAGAGGGAGC
>JAODOY010057343.1:0-17788 GCA_025399855.1 Forbesichthys papilliferus
CATTGCAGTCTCAAAGGGCTTTACAACCTACATTTCACATGGAAACAAACAACACCCCCTTAACCTGATCCTCCCCATCCTGCCATCCTAAGGCAACCTACTAACCCGATTAAGTCCATCTGCAGAGTGTGTCAAAACTATTTGTAAATGGCAGGCACATAAAAGACATGGCAGTTGATTGGATGAACTGTCTGGTAGTTTTCGCTGTGTGCAAATTAAACCACACCTTAACCACGCCCGTATAGCTGTCAGCACAACGCTGATTGGCATGTTCAGCCGCTACTTGGGCCCCATTCGCAATGATTCCTAGGCTTTCCAGACTGATTCTCGCGGCGTAGTTGAGCTGAAGCTCGCAAGACCAACCTGGCACCAAGAAGACTAATATTGTAGAGAACTGGGGCCATCTCTGTGTTTTTCTATAGGAGAATGCAAGTTAAGTAATATGCATTTATTTAGACAGCATAAAAATGGACCATCATTCACATTTGTCATTTGTCATTTGTTTTTATTACTTGTTATATTTATGAAACCCAACAGCACACTGTATTGAGTGTATGCGTCAGGGCGTACTCACTCTTGGCCCAGTTAAACCGTGCCCGAGCTCGTTTGTTTGATCTCTCCGTACCATGCCTGGGCGTGGCACGCTTGAAGGAGGTGGGCCAGGGCACGGTTTGGTTGGACTGGGGCGCGGTACGCATCAGTGTGGTCGCAAACGTGCCTGAGCACGGAACTGAAGTCATCAACGCGACAGTTGTTTCATTACAAACAGCAAAGCGGCAAAGGGAACACTTTGGTCTACAGCAGAAGTGCAACGTTCATTGGATATTAGAGCAGACGAGAGTATTCAGGAGCAACTGGATACAAAACACAATAAATATCTACTTATTCATGGGTATCAATGAAACACTGAGCAGTGTCGGCAAAAGCTGAAATAACCGCGTGCTCAGCATCTGAAGGTGCGAGATGCGCTCAGTAAATCTGGGAGCTCGTCGAACATCAAGGACATATTCCAGTGGAACGATTACGTGCACAAAATAATTGTCCTGAAACCAAATAGCCAACCTAATGTTTCGGAGTAAGCGTGCCCTGGCCCTGAATGTCAACTGCAGTGTGAGTGCAGGCCAGCGGGGCAGGGGGGACAATCGTGCTCGGGCATGGTTCAAGGCAACTGGGCCAAGTGTGAGTACGCCCTTAGTTGTCACATGAATTTAAAACGGTTCCCGCTTTTCCTTTTTGTTTAGATAATGCCTGATTGCACACAGTAATGTTTTCATTTTGTTCCATTCAACTCAGGACTATTAAGTTGCGTGTGCGTGCGTGCGTGCGCACTTAATATGGCTTGTATCACTCGGTGTGTGTGTGTGTGTGTGCATTAAAAGTAGCTTGTTCCACCTGCATATCTTGAGTGTTTTCAATATGTTTCTTTGTGCGAAGGAGCAGCAGGTACCGATGTTAAACCCAAGTAATGTTGAAGGGTTTATCTAAGATAGATCTTTTGGCTTGCTCATAGAACACCCCTTATTGGCCAGGGTTTGGGAAAAAAAACATGGTAATGATTAGTGCCATTAATTATAAACTCGTCGTGTTTAGCTGATTGAACTCAATCAGATCTTCTAGAATCTTCTACAACAACGACTCTTATGAATTTAATTGTCCTGAAGCACGTTCGGAATTGGCAAACATAGCGAACATATTCAAACTGTTTTCCATTTGCTTTGAGTTTGCCGCGAACGTTTGCGAACACAAGCTAACGCTCTGAGGCGGTAGTTCACGCGAACACACATTGATGCCGGACAAAGGATGACCGTTCACATCTAATACTTGGGGAATGTTTTCACAAAATGCTCAAATGTCATTTTCAAAGAAAACGCTTCCAACTCAGATCGCCAATTATTAATGCATGCGCATGTCTGCAGGTCTGGTCTAGCCTGACGTGGAATGGCTTGCTTGTCCGATCTGGTCTAGTTAGGTCCTGTCTCATCTGTTGTTGTCTGTTTTGTCCAGATCTTTGATTATTAGTTGTGTGTGTGTGTGTGCGTGTGCAGCTCCACCTGGTTCACTGGAACTCAGACAGGTACAGTTTGTTTGAGGAGGCAGTCATGGAGGAAAATGGCCTGGCTGTTGTTGGAATCTTTCTCAAGGTACACACACACACACACACTGTCTGATTATGTTTAGGGTTGCGTTTATGTTTGCGTGGTTGTCATGATGAATTTCAGTCAATATTTCACGCACGCACACACACACACACACACACACACAAATAAATGATTGAATTATCATGTTTGTATCATTTTAAGGGCATGTCCCTCCTGCATATTTCTTTTCTTTTTTTCTTTCTTACAGATGTTAGGTACATTTTCAGTGAACTTAAGTTAATGCCAGACTTGCTCAAAAGGCACACCTGTTTTAATACTGTGTGACCTTTGGATGGAAATGCACAACGTACTGTAAAACCAGTGCCTGTGGCAGAATACAGTAAATATTCAAACCTCTTATCCCTCTTTAGGTAGGAAAGAGGCATGAAGGGCTGCAGAAACTTGTGGATGCTTTGCCTGGGATCAGGCACAAGGTTAGTACTCACATTCTCACGTGTGCACAGATGCCATCTAGTGGTGTTGTCTGGTGCAGCAGCAAACCCACAGTGTGGCTGTGTGATAATGTGGACACAAAGAATCTGAACTGTTTCAAAAAACGCTGGGACACAGTTCTTCATCCACAGAAACAATTGTTCTAGTTTTGTTCTAGTTTAGAGGTCTTCAGTGTTTTTCAGGCAGAAGACCACTTGGTTGATAGAAACACAGTGTAGGAACCCCCAAATATCAGTGCTTATTAAACCAGGCTAACAATAATGTGTAGGGCGGCCATATTACTATGTATACAATTATTTTGTAATAGTATACACAATGATAAGCCATTAATGTGTATATTTTCTGGCATCTTTACATTTTCTGAAGAAAAACAGTTTATTGTAATCAAATAATTTGGCAACATCTTGCGGTAACTATGAGGATCCTCTATGGGTCACGGTAACCTGACATACCAGAGGATTTGTTTTCACAAGTCCATCTGGGAAAACGTACATTGAAACTGTTTGTGAATGGTCGGCACACCTAAACCACGCCCATACAGCTATAAACACGACGCTGATTGGAAAGTTCATTTGCTCAGAAACATTCAAAATGATTAAGAGGCTTTCCAGACTGATTCTCACAGCGAAATTGTAACTGAAGCTTCTGAGATCAGGATGGTCTCACGAGAGGCTAGGGTCACAGACCCCCTGCTGATAATCTCTGGTCTAGTTTGTAGTTAGCTGTGATGCAGAGTGGATTCTGACACCCTCTAGTGGCACAATAGCATTACTGCTTGTCAGGCCAGATGGACAGCTCCACATTTAAACCTTGTTATGGTCATGTCTTTACTCATGCCTAGTACATGGATACTTTTAAAACGGGGATTTTCCTACGTCGTTTTAAAAACAAATTCTGTCCAAACGGCAATGTTTAAAATAAAAAAATGTCCATCCACATGAAAACGCAATTGCATGCTTTCAAGTCCGTGAATAAAAATGCTTTATGTAAACAAAGGAGACAACGGCACACACTCGGGGAAATAATGCCTCACAAGCTGTCGTTACAAGCCAAAAACTCTGTTTTCTCTGTTTACACATGAACACCGAATATATCATTTCTTAATATCTTCACCCTGGAAGGAGTTTTGCAACTACTCTCTCTTTGGCAATCGTATACACTGTGTTCGCCTGGTTGAAGGTCTGAACCACATGCAAAAAAACCCCGACGTATTTAAAAATAGCTGTTTACATTTTATTGTCAGGATTAGTATTGTCCTGTGCTATCTTGGTTTAGGAATGCTTTAATGGCAATGCACATTACAGTTTGTGTTATTAAACTTGCACTTGCTTTTTTTTTGCGTACAGTCCATTGTTTTGGCTAATGTTTTTACTGCACAGACCCTGTACTTGATGCAGGTGTTTGTGCTTTTGCACAATGCTGACACTCCCAATTGGCAATTATTCTATTTTAAAAGAAGGGTCAGTCATTCTTGAGAATGCTTGCTAGCTTTGAGATAAAATCAAAGCAAACTCCCTCAGATGCTCTGCCACACACATTGAAATGCATTGCGAAGCCAAGTGGCATTGTTGTTGTTGTGAGCGGTATTTGCCACTTTACGCTCTTATTTATGGAGCCAGGGCTGCGTAGAAGTACCGGATAGTTTTTTTGCTTTCGGCGCACACACAGAACACTAAAAAGCAAAATGCAAGGAAATATTGGATGAATAAATTTGGCAAAACTTAGATTAGATTGCAATTGTCTTAGAATAGCTGACAATTCCTTTTTAAATAAGGGATTTTACAGTACTTGGAGGGTAAACACTTTTTCTGTTTTAATAAATACTTTTCTCAAAATGCAACAGGTCAAATTATACTCCACCTTAGAGTACTTTATTTTTAAAGGCTTTTTCTTAACTTTTCTCGCCTCTCTATCCAGGACAGCGTGGTCGAGTTTAATAGGTTTGATCCTGCCTGTTTGTTGCCGAGCAACACCGATGACTATTGGACGTACCACGGCTCACTGACCACGCCCCCATTGACGGAGGCCGTCACTTGGATCATCATGAAACAGCATATCGAAGTCAGCCACGACCAGGTGAGCTTTTAAAAGTGGTTGGCATTGCAAAGGCAGAGCCATGTAGAAGAGAGAGTCAGGCCAACGGAGGTTTTTAATTCAGTGGTCACGTGATTCATGGAGGTGATTTGTGGGCAATTTCAACCGATAAATACAGATGCATGACTGCAATTTTTGGTGATTAGTAGTCAGTAAATGCGTCAATTTACATTTACAGTATATTTTATAGGGTGTTTATAGTATTCCCAGCTAACTGCCGGGAACTGGTAGGAGGCACTCTGGTCGTCTGTTTGTCCACTCAGTTTGGAAATTCAGATTTTTAAGTCTAATAACGTCAGCGAGTTTGACCTTTTTGAGCGGGAGCCCTGATTGGGGGACAATTTAAGCAGTCTTGTCATTGCTCTCTCTCTCTCTCTCAGCTGGCAGTGTTTCGGAGCCTTCTCTTCACCTCTGCGGAAGAGGAAGTGCAGAAGAGCATGGTCAACAACTTCCGGGTGCAACAGCCCCTGTGCAGTCGTCCTGTACGCTCCTCCTTCTCCCCTTTTCTGAATGGGGCGTCGTCTGGCGAGGGCAACTAGCGCACACTGGCCACGCACACGCACACTATTTACATATACTGGGAAAACATTTTTCATGTTCACCTTGTGAGCTGGATTTTCTGCCCAATGGCAAGGTGTGTTTTCACAGATAGTCCAAACAGTACAATGTAATAATTATGGTCAGAATCAGATTTGTTCTTTTTTTTTCTTTTTCTTTTTTTGGTCAAAATGTATTATATTGCTTTAACCGATATATTTTTAGTTAAGCAGAGTCATGTGTTTACAGGATGCTGCCATACTCGCACAACCCACTTTTAAAATGAGTTTATTGCTGTGCATATAAACATAATTGTTTTTACGCTGACTTATTTGAAGTTCTCACAAACATTTTTGAATATGGTCAAATTGGTGATGTGATAAATATGCGTACACCATGGCACATGGACGTGACTTGCAGTGTTGTGGGGCAATGCAGAGAACGTGCATGTTTATTAGAATTTAATTTACTGGATTAGCACAAGTTTAATGTCCCACGAAAACATAATGTTTTGGACGTATCGCCCATACCTAGTTTGTGAAATAACCTTTTGTTTATTACTCGTTTGTTAAATGTCTGTTTTTGCTTTAGAATGTTTTCTAAGTGAGATTATGTGTGTGTGTGTGTGTGTGTGTGTGTGATGAGTGAGTTTAGTGTCAGATGGAATCTGTGTTCATTCAACTGGTTAAGTTCTTTGAGAAGAATGATTCATTCAATGTTACTCATGGATGCAAACATGCCAGGGCACTTATGCACAGTGCGTATCAATTAGTAATAATCTACAGCTGAGTAAAACCCCTAACAGTGCCTTGAGTGTTTTCTATGCAGTATGGTACACATGAAGTTATAACGTTAGCTATTCTTGCTGCTCTTGCATATTGTTTGCTTGGTAATTTCTATGTTTCTGAAACACAATCGCAGCAGTGCTAACCCAGCTTCTTACAGATAGAAAGCATAATTATAAGGTAGCAAGCAAATAGATGAGATTTTGATAGCCTAGAGGGAAAAACATGTGGGGTCCAGTGTTTTTAACAGGGTTTTCAATGGTCATGGAATTTCTGGAATATAATTGAATTTGACCTAGTTTATTCCAGACAGGGAAAGTCAGGGAATTTTATAATTATTTTGGTAGAACCATTTAATATCGGGGCATTTTATTTCTAGCATTATATTCCATTCATTAAAATGATACTGGGTGTGGAATCACATTTTGAAGTGTCTCAACAAATCATCATATTGAATGGGTACAGAATATCATCACATAATATCAACACATCATTTTCAGTCTGTCTCTTTTACACAGACATTGTTTTGCTGGCCTGTCAGTGAAAATCAGGAAATTTGACCTAAAGTGGGAACCCTGTTGTAAATGTAAGTGTAGTGCAGTACGGTCAGTGGCACAATAGAATAGCCTCACTGTAGCTCTTAATGCTGCGTACCGCCGGCGTGCCTATGGTATTCGGACCAACTGCTAACATTGTTTGATTAGCTTGCTTATTAGTTTTGTTACTTTGCATCTGGAGATGCTGGCTGTGGGATAATTTAGTCTTCAGTATATGCACTATTTCACAGTTTGCTTGTTTTTAGTTTCATGCTTTGTTAATTGCTTCTGTTGTTATACGCTATTTCAAAATGAACAGTAGAATAACACTGTTGTCACTCCTTTTGATTAAATTGTTTTTATTATTAACATTGGGAGGTTTGATTTAAAGTTACACTTATAGTTTCTCACACGAGTGAGAAACTATTGCACAATGGCTTTACCCATAACTGTATAGCGGGTTGCATTATATCCGTCAACACAAACTTACAGTATCTATGTATTAGACATAAAAATATGTATTAAGATATACAGTACATCTATTATATGTATACATACATTTCGTATATCAGAAATGTATGCCGTGGTCTCTTAATCTTTTCCAGAGCTGTATAAAAATAAAAATTGTTACTGGATTTATTTCTTCCACTGTATTTAGTCTTGCATACGTGGATGAGTTGCACACTAGAACTGTGCACTCAAGAAAGGCTAAGCTTTATGAAAAGTTGAATGAGAACTGTTTTCATGTAGCATGTGTGTGTACAGTACTGCACTCGTGATGATCCCTTAACAATGTCCATTTCCAAACTTTATCTAGCTATAAAACACAAGGAAGTGCTGATAGGGGATGGGTGGTGAAAATACATGCGCTCACTCTACCTGATCTGAATTGAAGCTGTAACTAGTTCTGAAGGCCGTGTATGCAACCGTTTTGGGGCCCCATGTGAGGGAGAATGTTTCTCATTGTTTTCTTTGGGAGGGGGGGTTGGTAGCCATGGAGGGATGCTCTAATGTGTGCATGATTATGGAGATTTGACAGCTACAGGAGACCGGAACACTTTTAACATCAGCATTACTGATATTAAAACAACAATCTGGCTTAATAATTTCATGTGAGATGAATTATACTTATTTTTTTAATGTATTATTGTCAGTATTGTAAAATGCCATCACACGGTCCTATTTCATCAGTGACAATTTGTGTATCTAATAGCAACTGTCAAATTCAGAGTAGCAATTTTTTTGTTCAGATATATATTGAAATACAATCAAATTGGCTTTTGCACAGAAAAATTCCTTAGAGGGTTTGGACATATATATCTAGTGAGAAATTGTTCAGATATGATTCCTCTTGTTATGTCACTAAATCTGCTTTGGTTAGGAGTGGCATAATATTGGAAGGTTGTGAAACTTATAAATTCCAGGAGGGGCCTTATTCCTGATCTGTTCTCACGGTTCGGGGTATTTAGGCAGGTGCGTGACCTGGATTCATCGACTGGTTCCGCTGTGCATTGAGCATGAATGCTACACTGCTTGTTTTGGTCAGCGGGCAGCTTACAGTACATTCCTGCCCCACAGGGATCAACAAGGTCCTACCCTTCTCAGAAGATTCCGGGCTGTGTCTGGATAACCCCTGTTGGTTAGATACAGCTGTGCACCCTAGGAGATTTACGCAATGTGTGTGTTGATCGTAGTAGTAACAATGTATAGTAAAGGTGAATTATAAATAGATGATTTGCTATGAAGTATACAATAAAAGCAATATGTAATAAATCAACAAGTGATATAATTTGATTTTTGCATTGTTTTTGGAGTCTTTCTACATCCTCTGTACTGAAGTAACAAATTCACAACATACTTTGGTGTGTGTTCTTGGTTGAGTTCTTGGTATGCTGGTAGACCACATAACTTAAGTAAGTTGACAACTTGACTTCATGAGTCTTTGTAGTGCATTTTTATCAGACACCTGACAAACGATATACCTCAAAGTGCTCTCTCTCGCGCGCACGTGCATGCGCTCGCTCTCTTTCTTGCAGTGTGTGTGTGTGATTTAGTCTGGTTGTCTCACGGTCTCTGATGCTGCATTGCTCTCTTTCTTCCTGCCCAGTCACACACCCCCCCCCCCCCCTACCCCCCCAGCTCACAGAGAGAGGGATGTTTAAAGGACCCACCCAAGAACCCAGGGTCATGCAAATATGGGGTGTGGATATGACTGCACGCTGTTATGCTATTATGCGATTTTGGGTTGAGCGAGAACTCCACACCGCTACGACTAAGGAGTTAACTGGCCTTCAGGAGAGTGTTTATTATATTTGGCCGCGGGGGACACAGGCATAGCTCCTTCAGGGACAATCCAGTTTGTCCCTGACAAGCTTCCCCTGATTGTGTTGGACTGGACAGACTGACTGGAGACCCCTATCCTTTGAACTGATGTGAGAGAGAGAGATTGCATGTGTCTATCTGTGTGTGACTGAGGTTTGTACAGTAGTACAGAGTGTAACAATGGCATAATACAAAGTATTGGTGGGGGATGCTGAGAGTCAATTGTAAATAGAGAAAATGTAATACGGCTTACAGCTCAGTATCTCAGAAAATGTGAATATCGTAGACTCAAGGTGGCACACTCTAATCAGATAATGAACTCAAAACACCTGCAAAAGGTTTTCTGAGCCTTTAAAGCAGTGGTTCCCAACCCTGGTCCTAGAGGGCCGCTGCCCTGCATGTTTTAGACGTGTCCCTGCTCCAGCATACCTGATTCACATGAATGGGTCATTATAACAAACTAACCATTTGAATCAGGTGTGTTGGAGCAGGGAGACATTTAGAACATGCAGAGCAGCGGCCCTCTATGACCAGGACTGGGGAACCCTGCTTTAAATGGTCTCTCAGTCCAGTTCAGTAGGCGTCACAATCAAGGAGAAGACTTCTGACGTGACGTTACGTTAGCGGAAGTCAGTGATTACCCCTCCCCCTCAAATGATGATTGCTAAAAAGCTGGGGGTTCACAGAGCGCTGTATCCAAGCATATTCATTGGAAGTCGAGGATGGAAAAATGTGGTAGCAAAAGGTGCACAAACGGCAACAGGGTTATAACCGCAGCCTTGAGAGGATTCACAAGGAGTTGACTGAGGCAGAAGTCAGTGCATCAGGAGCCACCACGCACAGACGTACAGTATCAAGGAAATGGGCTACTGTCACGTTCCTTGTGTCAAGCAACTCCTGAACCATAGGCGGCATCAAAAGCATCTTACCAGGGTTAAGGAGAAATATCACTGGTCTGTCGCTCAGTGGTCCAAAGTCCTCTTTTCAGATTAAAGTACATTTTTGCATTTTATTTGGCAGCTAAAGAGTCAGTGTTGCTTAAAGTCCAACGTGAAGTTTTCAGTCAGTGATGATATGATCATACTGTAACTGTACTGTGTACTTGCATCATACTGTAACATTGCAACAGATACGAATTGTGAACTTCTCTAGTCTACACAACACCCGAGAGGAGGGTTATGAGATTGTCTGAAGTCTGGTAAAGACTAGTGCTGTGTGTTCTTTCACTGGACGTCACCTAATCCACGAGTTTGTAATAAAGGCTGTTATTTGTCTGTGAATTTGAATTTGGCTGTATTTGTCCAAACGTGGAAACCTTCAGATGATCTGCTGTACTGAAGGTCATGCTAGCTAGATCATGCTCACATGCTTGTGTGAAACTCGGCCTCGACGTGTAGCCTCTGCTCGCGAGTGTAGCTGAACGTACGGCCAGAAAACAGCAGGTTAAAACAGTGTGTCTTTCTGTTACACACTGCATGACAATATCAACAGCCTCACAGGAATGTATAAACAGGAATGCCCCTCCTCTCTCTCTCTCTCTCTCTCTCTCTCTCTCTCTCTCTTATCTTCAAGCAAGCTGCTTTTCCTCTTTCCAGTCTGTTCTCCCTCTTCGTTTCTCTTTTCAAGCCAATCTGGTGATACAAATGATTACGGCGGTATGTGGTTGCCGTCAAATGTCACTTTGAATAAACTGCCTCGAAGCCTTTGTGTCCCATCTAAAACACTGTGCGTTTTAGAGATCCAGTGTTTCTCTCTCAACCTTTGCTTGTATTGAGGACCAGCCTTGTTTTCTGCCTGTATTCTGCGTGCACATGCTTTCTAAGTGGCTTTCTGTGTTGAGTGATCAGCCTACATCCAGATTCCGGCGGGTGGGTATCTGAAAGCAAGGCTGACCTCTCCCACGGTACCATAAACCTACATGCTTTGGGTGATTGGGTGTATTGTTTCCCTGCTTAATAACCTGCTTTAATAACCTTTTCCATCAGCAATGTGCTACCTCTCAAAGCTGCATGTTTACATGTTTCAGTAGGCCTATGCACTTAGTCAGCAAAGGAATGTATTGAAATTCATCCAATTTTGTGTGTTTCCAGGGTCAGTTAAAAGCAATTTTGAAAATGAAGACATGGCTCCTTGTTCCCAAATGCTCCAGACAGACAGTCCAGTTGAGTCTGATGTAGGCCTACTGGGACCAGTTGGGGATTTAGGTGTGTTTGTGTTGCTATATTCCTGACTCTACCTTGCATTCCCAAGGCTTATTTGGTAGACAGCATGATCACATGCACACCTTTAGGCTGAATTTGGTGATGACCATGTCCACTGTATAAGCTCAGGAAATTATCTGTGTCTCTGTAAACATAGTTCTATGGCACACACACACACACGCACACACGCACGCACAAACAGACGACTATTGTGAAAATGTCTTCCACTTTTCACCTTACACAAATCCTTTATTTTTCCACACACATATACACTACATAGCGCCTATAACTCATGTAGGTCAATGTGTGATTTCACATATAGAGCTGGTCTTCTTTGGTTGTGTATGTTTCTTAATTAATTTTTTTACTAGGCCTTATTAATGATCATAATAATTGTCATTTGTGTGGGATAATAAGATAAAGGAACCCATTTTGTGAGTATACTGGATGTCCCACCCACTTCAGGAGATGCTAACCTCAATGAAAACCTCCTTCAGTTCCAGACTGATACACCAAGGGTGTGGGAAGGAGAGATGCAGGAGATATTTTCTTCCTGCAGCCGTGAGACTTTATAATCTGCAACCACCAACACGGTGACTGAACAAACATGTACGTTGGCACTTTGCACTTTTCGATAACTGTTGTAAATAGTTTTTGTACCAGTGTAAGATACATACCAAGTGGTATTAGTCACCAATTGAATTTGTCACAAAAATCTACCTTTTGTTAGACATTTATTTTTTTAGCTGCTAATTATTGATTTAGCTGTTATTTAAGCACTATTTATGTTTCTTTTGACTGTTTATTACTTTATTTTCTGCTATCAACTTTGCTGCTGTAATATATGAAATATCTTATGTCATTGGTTAGTTTACCACCTATTTACAAATGATGTAATCCAATTAGGGCGGGGTTTACTTCAGATACCCCCTTTAAATAGTAAATGTCACGTATCATCTTGTCGAACTTAAGCGGAAGAGGGGCAATTGTTTATATTTCTGACATGACATGTAGTGAGGTTTTTATGTGTTAATTGACTTTGCCTTTGTTTGCTGCAATGGTTCATTAAATGACCACTGCTCTGCTAAATCCTCGTGTGGGCCTACGTTAATAATGACGCAATGCCATGCAATGTGGTAAAATAGGCCTCGACTTTAAAGTCTTGGCACATTGTGTCACAATTTCCCAAAGTTGAATAATTGTGCTGTTCAATAGAAGCAATTTCAGCAACCTAGTAGTTAATACTTTCTCACCGCACATTCCAGGCCCTGCGGGGAATATTTAGGCATGCCTGGGTGTGTTTCTTTGGCCTCCACGATCCTACAGGGCATTACAGTATGTAACTGTAATTGCTGCCTTAACACCCAAAAGTTTGTATGTATTTCCCTGGTTTCACAAGCAGGCTGCTCGACCCACAAGCTGTGGTTATGTTTAAATCTCTTTTCCTTTCATTCTCTCTGCCCTCCCTTCCATATGAAGCAGCAGTAGACTACAATATATGACTATTTAATCAGCTCTGTTTCATGTATCTGGGCGTTCATTTGTTTGACAAAGAAGAGTATGCTATAATATGGAGGATTATCACGTGTAGTGATCAGGATGCCATTGTCCCCGTACATATCAATATAGTACGCACTGTAACCTATACAGGCCTACTGTATATTGGCTTCCCCTTGCTGCTCTGAGAGTAGACAGCCAGGCGTTATCACAACGTTGTGTTGTGTGTGCACGCTCATCTCATTCTCCTTCCTGTCTACAGAACCACATCTGTCAACAGCAGCCTACAGCCATTGCAAAACCAAGGACTACACTATTTTGATATAGCCTGAAACCAAGGACTACACTATTTTGATATAGCCTGAAACCAAGGACTACACTATTTTGATATAGTCTGAAGTTGGAAGGCGGTGGTGGGTGCTATAATCAACCCCTAGGGGGCAGAGAAGTGTCAGCTGTAGCACCATCACATCGCCATCATGGGGAGGGGTCAGAGGGTTGGCTTTGACAGGATGGCGCTACCGCTTTCTTTCAACACAGACGGTAGTGGCAAAGCCGACTGAACGGACAGCTCCTCGTGTTTTCAGACGCTGTCTACTCTACACCGAGCAGTCGAAGGACTATAAGGCCTAACAAAGCTAGCTAAGCCGTTGGTCGGGTGAGGAGGAGAGAGCCGGCTGATAAGAGGAGGTTAAGGGAACGCGATGATGTCAAATGTAAAGAAAAGAAACTCAAACTCCTCTGTTGACAGGGAGGAAGACAAACAGGCCATGGAGAGGATGCTCTCCCCAGGTGTCGGTGAAAACGGGGACCATAACCGTGGCACATTAACTGGAAACAGCGAAAGAAAACAGAGCAACGCCGGGGGAGACGTAGAGGATGGGGTAGCACTAAAGAGGAACATAACACTGCTCAACGGTGTAGCCCTCATTGTGGGCACCATCATCGGTTCGGGCATCTTCGTTACGCCTACCGGCGTGGTGAAAGAAGCCGGTTCCGTCGGTCTGTCTCTAGTGATTTGGGCGGTGTGCGGCGTGTTCTCCACCGTCGGCGCGCTCTGCTACGCAGAACTCGGGACCACCATCTCCAAATCAGGTGGGGACTATGCCTACATCCTAGAGGTGTACGGCTCACTCCCTGCATTCCTCAAACTCTGGATCGAGTTGCTCATCATCCGGCCGTCCTCTCAATACATCGTCGCCTACGTGTTCGCGACTTACCTTCTCAAGCCCATATTCCCCGACTGTCCGGTCCCGGAGACCGGGGCCAAGCTTGTAGCCTGTCTATGTATCCGTAAGTAGTTTACTCAATGCAGCTTTACGGTAGAGAGCGACATGCTGTATGATGCAATGCTACGCCACGCTGTGTTGAGTGTGTATGATCGAGTCTGTGAATGAGGTAGATAGGTGACTGTCAAAAGGATAGACATATTAGTAGCGTCCTTACGTTCTTATACAAAGTCGGCCAGTAGTCTACAGCCAAATATAATAGATAGGCTACGACTCCGAGTCCATTCACAACTAACGTTTTTACAGACACCGTGCGGCACTAGGATGAGAGCAGGAGTTTCATCATCTTATCATTTCATCATCTCGGATTAACGAGTTTGACTAGTAGTGCCTGACTGTTAGCTATAAAGCATCGTAGGCTATGCTATTTATGTTAGGCTATAGTGCCCTAGCACCATATAGCGTACAGTGTGCGTGTGCACCTGCACCCGTCAAAATGAACTTCTACATCGCCTAGAGACTACTTCATCTTCCGCAGTCTGACACGTGGAACAGAGCAGCCAGATGGCGGGTGAATGGCGCACAGTTAGGCCTTAACATCCACACACGGGCGTGGACTGGACTATGAATGACATGATTATTCAAATGAAATGACAGATAAACAACACATTAGGAATTTTGGTGTGGTTGAGTGATTTAATAAAAAAACAATTCAATCAAGTTCAGTCATTTATATGCCTGTTAATGCCTGTTACTGTGCAATAATAATAATAATAATAATTATTATTATTATTATTATTATTATTATTATTATTATTATTTTTATTATACAAAGTCCTCAATACAAAATATTTTTAACAAGTCCCTTGTGTAATATTTTCCTTTTAGTTATATCACTTGTGTTATATCAGCGATTGTAAGCTATGGGGATAGGTGTTTTTGTTTTGCTGATGTTAAAAATCAACAAGCTTTCTCCAGAATGACTGACTATACCTTTTATAAGTACTACAATTTTTGTTCAGTGAGTTTCTTTACTCTGTAGTGTGTAGTAGCAGGCACCAGAGCCCATCCTGGATGTTTGTGTCTGACACACACAAATGTTCATATTAGGACATGTGCAGCATACATCACTCAGATTTGATATGGCCATCAAAGAGAAGTTCTGACAAAGATCCTTTTAATTGTACAGTAGGTGTATTGTACAGTAGCCAAATCACCTATTGTCTAACTGCAGGTCAGGAGGTGTGTGTGTGTGTGTATTTGAGTACGCCAGTGTCAATGGGTCCACCTGCCTATACGGGAATTTCAGTGTGCTTCCATTTCCCCCACACACACACCCTCCCTCTCACACATACAGAGTTTCTTTGTGTTCTCTCTCTCTCTCTCTCTCTCTCTATCTCTCTATCTCTCTCTCTCTCTCTTTTGTGGCCCTAGTCTAATTCAGGAGCTTTTAAGGAACCTGCTTTAGTTAATCACTTTTAATAGGGAGGAATGAGCTGGTCCAACACAACAGTGAGAGAGAGAGAGAGAGAGAGAGAGAGAGAGAGAGAGAGAGAGGGAGAGGGAGAGGGAGAGAGAGGGAGAGGGAGAGGGAGAGAGAGGGAGAGAGAATTGCTAGGAACGAACACAAACATTTATACCAAATCCAACTGACTGAGCACACAAGGTACAGTATGTTACCAACAGAACTGCTGGTGTGGCTAACGCGTATGTCCTGTCTCTCACTTTATCCACAGTGCTGTTAACATTTGTCAACTGCTACAGTGTCAAGGCAGCGACACGGGTGCAGGACTTCTTTGCTGCGGCCAAACTTCTGGCACTGGGCCTCATCATAATCTTCGGCTTTATCGAGATTGGCAAAGGTTGGTTGCGAATGGACTCGTAGCATGTTCGCACTACTGTACTAACTACACTACTGTATAGTTATAAAAACCTAGAATCAAAAGCATTTGTGACATTTTAATTTGTTTTAAAGTGTTTAGCTCCTCCTCTGGTCTATTAAATATGAACTCCTATAGTATGGTCTGCACAAGTCCACATTTCGTCCTGAAAATCAACAACACTTTCAAACGTTTTACGTGAAATACATTGCTGAAGCCCTCTCATTCACCCACCCACCGTGTACATTTCTGATAATAAGACTAGCAGATACGAATCTAGAATTGACTCTTAAAGTGTATGTAAGTGCTTGTACAAACTTGTTTTGGTGTTCTCAAGTGCTGTCGTCTACTTGACCTGAGCAAGCAGGTCAAGTAGGGGGTGGGGGGGATCCATGTAATTCTGTCAACTGGGCCGTTAATGCACCTGCTCTCCGTGTGCTTGCTTAGCATGTCAAGGACGGCTGTGCCCTATGGCTGAATCCATACCTGGTTTGATGGAGGCCCTGTCTGCAGCTGTAGCGCTCAGGGACATGTTATCTGGATGGAGAGATGGGAGGATTTCAGTGCAGAGTACATTTGTGTGCCGCTGACCGCGAGTGGGGAGATAAGCAGAATGTTCTAGCTAGAATGTATAGCTTACGCGTACAGCTCCTGCCTATATAAAGCTGTACAGTCCATTTGTTTTCATCCAACAGCCAGTCTTAGATGGAATGCATCTTAAGGTGGAAGAGAGGCTGTGTGAGGGACGTGCAGTAAATAGAGGACGATCTTCATGAGTGTTGTGCTTGTTCTGCGAGAGTGTTTGCAAGCAAACATTCTCGGCTGGGGCAACAGCGACAAAGTGGGTAGAGCGGGGGGCGACAAGTGATCCAGAAGTTGCTGTTTCAAATCCTGCTAACTCCTCACCAAGTATCAAGGTGTACCGGAGCAAGACACCTTAACCCTAACTGCTCTTGTTGGTCAGGTAGCGCCTTGTAATGGCTGACACTGTCGATGTGTTAGAATGGGTGAATGTGTGGCTGTACTGTACAGTGAGTGGCTGTTAGGTTAGGAAAGTGCTTTATAAATGCAGTCCCATTTACCACATGCCTGTGTTTACACAATGACCTTCACTGGGAACATTTTGTAGTTTTTAATGTTAGTGTGTGGCAAAAACTACTGAAGATAATGGTGTGTGCTTTATATGAATGTTTGTGCAGTCAATCTGGGTTCAGCGTTGGGTGGGCGGGGGAATGAATGAAAATAATGAAGACTGCGCTTATAAAATCCATTCCATCTACCTTTCAGGACCTTACATACACTGATCTGCTTCCAAATATATCGATGATGTCCAGAAAGGTAGGTTGTGACACATGACGAGACTTCTCGTCGAGGTGAAAAGCTGTCTGGCGATATCAGCATGACTGATTGTGAGGGTAAAATCAGCGTAGCATATGCCCCCGCCACTTCAAAATACTTTGTGTGGCAGAATTTTGATAGCTTGGCTCCGCCCGACTATTGCTCTCAGCTCAGTTTATTTAGCTGAGATTACAGTCTGGAAACCCTGATCACACTAGCGTTCTCACAGCCACCCTGCTGGAGACCCAGTCAGCGTGTGTTGTGAGATGACGTTGAGTAGGCTAAGGATCTTTCTATATAGAACCACAGACTATGCAGAGCCCATTCAGTTTATTTTCTCAATAAAAGGCAACCATTTGTAAGAAAAAAACATTTTTCCAGTCTTTAAAGATTTGGGGGGAAAAGTGTTAAAATCTTGTCTCGTTCTTGTGAGCCCAATGTTGTGTATCGTATTGTCTCGTGACCTTAGTGTATGGATTTGTCACACCCCTAGCCTCTACCTGCTCCGATGCTTTTCTATAGACAAGACAACATACTGTTGACAAGTGATGATGCTTCTAGATACAGTGGCAAGAAAAAGTATGTGAACCCCTTGGGATTACGTGGAGTTTTGCATGAATTGGTCACTTCATCTAAATCACAAAAATAGAAAAACACAGTCTGCTGAAAATAATACTACACAAACATTAGATGTTGCCATCGTTTAATTGAACATAACATGTAAACATTCACAGTGCAGAGAGGAAAAAGTATGTGAACCCCTAGCCTAATGACCTCT
>JAODOY010057354.1:0-17786 GCA_025399855.1 Forbesichthys papilliferus
TCTCTCTCTCTCTCTCTCTCTCTCTCTCTCTCTCTCTCTCTCTCTCTCTCTCTCGCACACACACACACACACACACAGGGACAACCTGCTTGCAGACTGCCTACAGGGCTGTTTCGTAGTGACGTGCACGTTATGTGCCTTCATCAGCCTGGTGTGGCTCAGGGAGCAGATCGTCCATGGCGGCGCCCCCCAGTGGTTGGAGCCAAATCCACAGCCGCCTGCCCCCAACCAGGCGAACGGCCCTGCAGCAGCCGATGAGGTGAGCTTAAAGTATTGCATTAGCATTGCAATGATTATATCTATTGCATG
The DNA here is from genome assembly GCA_025399855.1 of Forbesichthys papilliferus. Lineage (NCBI taxonomy): Eukaryota > Metazoa > Chordata > Actinopteri > Percopsiformes > Amblyopsidae > Forbesichthys > Forbesichthys papilliferus. The sequence continues at coordinate 310 of JAODOY010057354.1, forward strand.
AGTTGATAACTAGCTTTTAGATACGAGCAAGTGCAAATAGTGTAATGTCATGGATTTATTTGGGTTACAGGATGAGTATGCCGGGATATGTTAACTTGTTTGGATAATAACACACCGGGAGTGTGATGTCATTCTATACTCAGGACGCCATTACCCCATTGTATCTTTCATAGTTAATGTTGACAATATTGTATAGAGCCCCTTTAACAAAAATAAAAATACATTTTATTAATAGGCACCTTTCAAAGCACCCAAGGTCACCTTAAAAGACCAAATGTATTAAGTGTGGCAATAAATCAATGAAATAACAGAAATAAATTACAGTTTAAAGGCCAGCGCCCACTGGTGGCAGCGTTTGGGGGCATGCACTTTCAATAGCCTTCGAAATGTAAAGACACATTTGACGAAGTAGATCAGAATTGTGCCGATATTCCATGCATGCACATTGGCTTGACGCTCACGAAATAGATAGACGGTGTCCCATTACAAATAAGTAGTCCTAAAACTCTGGCGTCTCTTGACGCGCGCCGACGCCTTCAGTGGCCGTTGGCCTTTACAGTTCCGATTATCTTATTATTCCGGTCGCTCCGCAGGAGGCAGGTGGCGGCGGCGACGGCCTGGCCGCTCCGGGCGGTCCCGAGCCACTGCCCCCCGTCGACCCTGCGCCCGACGGGGCGGCCGCAGCCGGTGACCAGGCTGAGCTTGGGAATGAGGAGGAGGAGGAAGATGATGACGAAGAGGAGGAGGAGGAGATGGAGGAGGGCAGGGAGGAGGAGGCTGGGGAGGGGAACAACGGCGGGCAAGGTGACGCACAGACGCGCGCGCACACACACACACACATTACAATAAATTGACTGGTGGTTAGCTTGGATGCTAATCAGCATTGGGCCCCTCTGTACAGAAGACTTGAACTGGAATGCTCTGGAGTGGGACCGCGCTGCGGAGGAGCTCACCTGGGAAAGGGTAAGCATCATACCCCAGTTGCCACGGAGACATGTAGTGCCGTATGTTGCCGGTTCCAATCCCTAGCCAGCCCGGAAGGCCACATGTGAGGTGTCAACTTGAGATGTACCGTATTAGATGCAAGCACTTCCTCTTGTGCCTCTGAGCAAGGCACTTTTCCCCCCGCGTGCGTGTTTGTGCGCGTATTTATTATTCTATTTCATCAAGCAGGTGCATGTGCGGAGCGATGACTCGCATGATGCTAATTATCTAATGCTCTCTGTTTACATCCCAGATGCTCGGCCTGGATGGCTCCTTGGTGTTCCTGGTAAGCACACACACACACGCGCGCACACACACACAATGTTGTGTAGTGGGATAATGTAATGTGTGTGTGTGTCCCTCTAGGAGCATGTCTTCTGGGTGGTGTCATTGAATACACTTTTCATTTTGGTGTTTGGTGAGTCTAACCTATGGGGCCTATTATTTGTGTATTTAGATTGGTAGTAGTTTTGGTATTTTTGTGTAGATGAGGTTAGTGTGTTTTAACAGGTCACTTCTAACCAACGCAGTTGTAATTTTCTTAAAATTATTATTTGGGCTAGTTGAAGTTATTATTTGACGAGCACCATATTGATGTTAACGCTGTGTGTGTGTTTTAGCTTTCTGTCCATACCACATTGGCCAGTTTTCTATCATTGGACTTGGCTTTGAGGAATATGTAAGTGTATTTGGGAAAATTTAGTAATATAGTAATAATATATTATAATAATATATTAATTTAGTAATATAGCTATAATCTAATTTTAAAGTGAAGGACTTATTCTTTATTTGTAACAATTGGGTTGCACGCGTGTGTGTTGATGACGACGTGGTTCGTTTCAGGTTCAAGCATCTCACTTCGATGGACTTCTCACCACCGTATTGGGTTACATCCTTTTGGCTGGGGTGCTCATTGTGTGCCATGTATCCTTTACACCGAACAAAGTATTGCATGTAACTGTGTGTGTGCGTGTGCATACTGTATAGTCATAGTGTAAGCTTTTAATACAGGTCGTTATGTCGTCTGCAAATGACACAGAAGTAAGTAATTAGTTCTTGTATATCTTGCTCCCTGATTACCACTCTCTGCCGGTAAAAGAGTTCCTCCTGCACCCTGTTTGTACCTTAACAGTACATGTTTCAGACCTTGGCTTCAGTGGTGAGATTCCATAAATCCAGACGACTCCTGGGTGTCTGCTACATTGTTGTCAAGGTGACCAATAGTGCAGTGCGTTAAAAGGATGAATTATATTGTGACTGTAAAATTGTTAATAACCGACAAGACATTCTCTTTTTCCTCCCAGGTTTCCTTGCTTGTCGTCATGGAAATCGGCTTGTTCCCACTGATATGCGGTTGGTGGCTCGACATTTGCTCCCTAGTACGTCAGATACAACAAAAATAATACTTAATATGTAGTTATAATAACGTATTATTATGGATGAAGGTACAATTCAGCAGCCCGCCTCACTTAATGTGTGTGTGTGTGTGTTGAAGGAGATGTTTGACACCTCCCTGAAGGATCGATTGCAGAGTTTTGACTCTGCCCCCGGCACGACCATGTTCCTCCACTGGCTGGTTGGCATGGTGTATGTCTTCTATTTCGCCTCCTTCATCCTTCTCCTACGAGAGGTAACATAACATCACCCAGCTCCTACCTTGCTGTCCAGTAGGGGGGGCTAGACCTGTGCAACAAAATAGTACAGTGGTAATTAAAGACAGATGTTGCAGCACGGGGTTGTAATACCTCTGCGTGTGTCCGTACAGGTGCTTCGGCCTGGGGTTCTGTGGTTCCTAAGGAACCTGAACGACCCTGACTTCAACCCAGTGCAGGAGATGATCCACCTCCCAGTTTACAGACACCTCCGGAGGTTCATACTGTCTGTGGTCAGTCCAGATCACTTGTTTTATATGAAACACTAAAGCGCGAGTCCCACATTTAATTAAGGGCTGAGACTATAGCGTTTGATTGTGCTGCTGTGTGCACGGGGGTGGCTACAAGCAATAGGTGCAGAAATAAATATATTTTTTGATCAAATATATAAGACTAAAATGGTCCTGTACACATCTAAGGTGTACATACGCCTACAGTGTTACTGTTACTGATACTAGCATGCTGTATTCCCTACACAACATCAAATGTTCTATTGCTTCCACTAATATTTTAGAGTTACGAGAAACCCCAAAGCCAGATGACTGTTGTTTATTATGTAATGTATTATAATGATGATGATGATGATAAAAATAATGATTATGTCAAAAATGTTTAGAAGGTGTTTCAACCAATCAGACTGTGAGGCCAAGCCTAACTATTGTAAAATAATAATACTAGGAATGGTACCTTTACGATAACGAGATTGGAAATTGGTCCGATACTGACTTAAATATCAGCCAGGTCTAACCTACCCAGGCCACACAATCTGCAGCAGGTTTCTAAAATGCATCGAAGTCCTAAAATAGAGATTGGCTGTAATTTACTTTGCAATTTATCTTAAAACTTAATCTAACACTGGAATCGGATTGGTACTCGGTATCGGCCGATACCGGCCCCCAAAGTCCGGTATCTGTATCGGTATCGGGACTGAAAAACTGGATTGTTCCATCCCTAGATAACACGTGTGTGTGTGTGTGTGTGTGTGTGTGTGTTCTTGCAGGTGGTGTTTGGCTCCATAGTCCTTCTGATGCTGTGGCTTCCTATCAGAATCCTCAAGCTGCTCATGCCTGCCTTCCTGCCGTACAACGTCATGCTCTACAGGTATTCACTCACACACACACACAGGGCTCCTCTCCCCTCCTCCACCCACAGCCACCTATCAGACTCGGTGACAGGTGGTAGTAACGGTGATGTCTCATCTGTGTGATCTCCATAGCGACGCCCCGGTCAGCGAGCTGTCCCTGGAGCTCCTGCTGCTCCAGGTGGTGCTGCCGGCGCTGCTGGAACAGGGACACACCCGCCAGTGGCTCAAGCGTCTCGTTCACGCATGGACCTTCACCGCTGGATACGTGCTGTAAGACGGGACGCGTGCGCGCACACACACAGTTACTGTACGCACTGGTCACAGTGCTCAGAGGACCATGTTTCCACTGTCAGAAAATTCTAAAAGTTTAGCCATTTTCAAGATGTTGAGAAAGTCAAAGAAAAATGACTATGTGAAGCTTGAGCTTATCTTAAACTGTGGTTTAGTCAACATAGTATTTTAATTAGCATTCATTGTTTCTGTTCAGAGGTATGTCTCTGTTCTGGGAGCTCCTTCCATGCGCATACGCGAGGAGCAGCGTGTCTGTTTTTTTGAAGCTATGCGTAAGCTGTGCTTAAGCTACGTGCCTGCCTCTGACAGCGACCTCCACTCCTATCTGCTGGGCGACGCCTACGACGATGACAACCAGGCCAACCCTCCCGCTCGCCACGACGACGGCGGAGACAACAGAGTCCCCGGTCAGAGGGAGGGACTCCATGCGGCCCACCAGGCCATTCTGCAGCAGGGAGGGCCCGTCGGCTTCCAGCCTTACATCCGTCCACTCAACTTCCCCCTCAAGGTGAGTGACACTTCAGCCGGCCCGGTCAAGCTGCCGCTGCTGTCCTGCACATAAGGGGTTAACGTCGGATGTGTCTCCTGCACGTTTAGATTGTTCTGCTGGTCGTCTTCATGTGTGTGACACTGCTGCTGGCCAGTCTAGCATGCCTCATGCTCCCAGGTGTTACACGCACACGCACACACACACACACACACACACACACACACACACAGGGGAAATGACTCAAAGGTGGGGTCGGCGACTGTAAGCTAATACACATTTTGCTCTAGCTATGAAAATGGGAACACAAGCTCAAGTGGTGCAGACCGCGCCACACAACAGCGTCCCGGCCTTGGCAATGTGTGTCCAATGTGTGGGGGTGGATCATCTGCGGGAGCACCCTACGGCGTTTGCTGTTGATATTTGAACTCTTACTCTAGTGTCGCCGACGCCACCTCTTGAGAGATGCAGGGACTAGCCTGGGTAAAAGCTGAGCTTCTAGCAGTTAGCTCTGCTACATCGTAAAACAGCCTATTATAGGTTGCTTTTGGTGCGCGTTGATGTTTACCTTTCCCGATTGGCTGACAAGGACAGTTTCCCATTATATACTGTATTGTGAGAGGGACGTTGAATAACCAGGAGCACGAGCACGGCCCAGTGCATTTGGCCAGGCACCGTCATGCAGGCAGACAGACACCAGACTGAGAGACAGAGACCAGACAGACAGACAGGCTAGCTGCTAGTGGCTAACCATGCTAATACCTAGGCTAGGCTATACACACAAAAATTGTTCCATTGACACCGGTGTGATCAGACCCATTGTCCCTGGTCCATGTGTCCTCCAACCAACCAACCAACCAACCCGTGCCCCCCCCACCCCCTCCCTCCCCTCCCTTTGTGCCACCAGTGTGGGTGGGCCGCTGGCTGATGTCCTTCTGGATGGGAAACACCACGGTGCACGAGCTGTACACGGCCGCCAGCGGCCTGTACGTGTGTTGGCTGGCGGTCCGCGGCGCCAGCATGGTGCTAGCCTGGATGCCCCAGGGACGCAGCGTCATCATGGTCAAGGTGCAGGAGTGGACGCTAACGGTAATGCCGAGGGCCTCTTTAAGTACACGCCGCTTTGACCATTTTGAATGGAGCTCTATGGGACAATTCACAAAACTGAATATTCGGGCAGTTGGAGGGACATATTGTGGCTCCTCCCCCCCACAAAAAAGGGCCAATCGTCTGCTTGATAACCAAAACTTTAACCTATTTAGCCAATCGTGTGGTTGCACTGACGCAAGCCGACTGTTGCGATGTGTATTAGACGTATAATAACCCGTAGGGAAAACTGCTTTTTAAAACTTTACTTTGGGACAAAGTCACCTAACGTTTGGTCAGATTTCACTCGCAATTGTATACATGCAGTTTTGATTGAAAGGACAGTAATGGCTGTCCCCCTATTCATTTCAGTAGTCTTCCTAAATAACTGCCGGGAGGCATTTCAAAGATGGCTGTCGACAACGCTTTGCTAATATTATGACACATGTACCCTAAAAAGAATGGGGCAGGGTATCTGTGGGGAAAATCTAAGCAGTTTATGGACAATAATCATATTTAAAATCTTAGTAACATCTCCCAACCTGCTCCACTAGAAGAAACCAGGCCAACCACGATGTTGTTTGTGTGTGTGTGTGTGTGTGTGTGAAAACAGATCCTGAAGACGGTGGTGGTGGCTGTGTTGTTGGCAGGGGTGATTCCCCTGCTCCTAGGCCTTCTGTTTGAGCTGGTGGTCGTGGCTCCCCTCAGAGTCCCTCTGGAACAGACGCCTCTGTTCTACCCCTGGCAGGTAGGGGTTCTGTTCTGTACCAAACCTCATCTTTGTTATTCTTTGGTAGGGCTTCGGTATGCATACTGGATTATAACTACTTTTCTGTACCAAACCTCATCTTGGTTATTCTTTGGTAGAGCTTTAGTATGCATACTGGATAAAAAACACTGTTCTGTACCAAACCTCATATTGGTTATTCTTTGGTAGGGCTTCAGTATGCATACTGGATAAAAAAGACTGTACTGTACCAAACACATATTTTTGATACAATTTTAAAAGCCTTTTAACCCTCTACTATTATGTATGTAAATTGCTGGTCTAGCTAGTGCAAGAAGATAACGACAATAAATAAAGAAACCTTGCTGTGTGTGTGTGTGTGTGTGTGTGTGACAGGACTGGGCCCTAGGGGTGCTCCACGCTAAAATCATCGCTGCCATCACCCTAATGGGCCCCCAGTGGTGGCTCAAAGCGGTCATCGAGCAGGTCAGTGGCACCGCCATGGAGAGTTTGCATATTCAGCTCAGAGTGCACAAATGCACGCACATTAACGCGCTACATATGTGGATATGAAGTGCGCACTGTGTTAGGGCTGGGCGACATATCGTAGAGTAGCCAATGAGACAGCAGATACTGAGTCACATGCTCAATTTACAGTTCTGACAAACAGATACAAAAACAAAAAACAAATGTGGATTAAACTGTCATCATAGCTGCAATATTCACAACTTCTCTGCGATGGATTTTACCATGTACAACTACAATTATGTCCAGAAAAAAAAAAAAAAATCAAATTTCCGTCGGGTTTCCTGTTTTTAATCCTCCTGAACATGTAACCCACTTTACAGAAAGTACCGTTGTGTATCGAAATATACTGTGTATTGGGATATGATCTTTGGTCCATATCGCCCAGCCCTACACTGTGTACACCATCCCGCCACTTCAAAAGTGCATGGTGAACCTGTGTCTCTGTCCTGCTGCAGGTCTATGCTAACGGCATTCGGAACATCGACCTCCATTTCATTCTGCGGAAGCTGGCTGCCCCGGTCATCTGTGTCCTGCTACTGTCCCTCTGCCTGCCATACAGCATCGCTAGAGGCGTGGCGCCGCTACTGGGTGCGTCTTGGTTCGTCTGTGTCTCCCTCTTGGTGTGGTGTAGCACACGTGCAGACACCTCCCCCTTGTGGTTAAAACCAGCGCTACAAAGCAGACATCACTGTGGTTTGAAACCTCTTCACACCACTACGGCACTTTCTGCAGAATATTTTCATTATATGTAGTCGTTAAATGTATCTAGTTCGCTGATCAGTGCAAGCGCTGGTTTTGCTAACTGGCGTCGACATCAGTATTCGATGTTTGCAGGACTGCGGGGCGAGTCAGTCCAAGCAACAATAGCGTTGTTCTTCACCACATACCACTCTACAATACAAACAAAGAACATAATCACCATAATATATTAACTGTGGATATAGGTCAACAAGAGCCTATAATGAGAAGTGCTTTACAGATGCAAAATATGGTGGGGGAAGGGGCCAAGGGTGATTTTCATATAATTCTGACCTGTCTCTCTTAGGTGTGAAGCCAGACACGCAGACACTGGTGGAGAGGCGGATCTACCCACTGCTGCTGATGGCGGTCGTACTGTTGGCCGTTTTGTCCTTCCAGATACGCCAGTTCAAACGCCTGTATGAGCACATCAAGAATGACAAGTCAGTATAACCCCTTCCCCCCATCCCTCTCCCAAACACACACACACAATAGTTTTTGTTGTTTTTCATCTTCAAACTCAACAGTATCCCTCTACATAACCGCCCCACACATTGTAATCCGTATGAAACGCATCGTGAAGCAACAATACTTTGTCATATGTACAGCACTTTTCCCCCCCTATTAATGGAGCCAGGGCTGTGTAAGAGTACCGTATTATTTTTCAGATATTTGTTGAATTTGACAAAAAGTTCTAACAATCCAATCTAACAATTAGATGACTACATTTTAAAGAGATGGGAAAGAGGTTACAAAGTGCAGAAATATTCCCAATATATTGCAGAGGGATATATTTAATATACATCAACCAAATAATAATAAATAATAAGTGTGTTTACATTATGACAAAAAACACTACATGCAAAGGGCTGAATGGGCATGTCCGTAATATCCCCCCATGCCCCCTCCCCCTTTCAACTATAGGCTATTGCACAACATTCTTAAGCGGTGCAACTCACTCTCTAGCTAGCTGCAATGGTCCGTCTTTCAGCAGGTGCGATTGGCTCAGTAAAACGGTATATTTATGAACAGTCAGAAGACAAAAGCACCTGAAGAAACTGACAAATATTAATGTATAATCCAAGTTGTGTCACAATGGTTAGTTCAGAGTATCTTTCAGATAGTAAAAATGTACTACGGAAGCTGCAGTAGGCAGTCAGACTCAAACGCAAAGTGCCGTTTGTGACACTTTTTACTTTTATAGTCCAGGAGCTAGCTGCATGACGTCCCCACGCTCGAGTTAACTCCACCCAGAAAATCACCGGACAGACAGAAAGTGAAATACATATTTGGAATATTTTGCGATTCAAATAGAAGTTGATTTTAATAGTTTGTAGGTGTTTATATTAAGCCTCTACATCCTTTAATGCAGTGGTTCTTAACCTGGGTTCGATCGAATCTTAGGGGTTCGTTGAGTCGCTCTCAGGGGTTCGGCAGAGGGCACACACAGTATAGCCCGGTTCACACTAGCAAGTCGTACCATACCCTCTTATTGCTAAGAAAGCCCTCGAGATACTCACACCGTTTGTTACAACGTATATCTTTGCGAGAAATCCTTTTCGAGGATGGTAGACGTGAAAACTAACAAAAGGAACAGACTTTGTTGCGAAAATTATGAGATGAGGTGAAGCCTGCACATTTCTGAACTTGTATCTAGAAGGCCTGTTGCCTTTGTCAGATTGATTTGCAGTAAATATTCTTGTGAAATTCTTGTTTTGTTGGTTTTGTTCTTTGAACACAGTGATTTTGTGTGCTTTAATGATTTCATGTTAAGACTAAAATGACTGATTTACTTTGACTATCCCTTTAATATTGTAGGCAGGTGTGTTTTTAAGGTTGTTGCGCTCTCAATTCTGCTTCAGGTACTTGGTGGGTCAGCGGCTGGTAAACTATGAACGCAAGGCAGCGAGAAACAGCTCTGCCTCTACCTACAACACCTCTTCATAGACGACTCATCAAGTTCTCCTTTAATAGTGATTTTAAAGGTCTCTTGGATATCTATGTACTGCCTCATATAGCATTAGCAGGTTGTAAAGTGACTACATGAGGGAAGAATATGTAAAGATTCAGAGCTTCGGGGGAAAATGGCAACATCTGTGTTAACTGAAAAAAAACACCAGAGATTTACTACTCATCCATCTCATGCAAGTCCTTGTTCATGTGTTTAGCCCAGATATTGTACAATTTGACTTGGAGGGGCTGGTTTGAATGTCATAGGTACTTTTAAATGTCTTATGCTGTGTGGGTTTTCCATTTTTACGTTGTTTTTTACACTACTCTAGTTGACATCAAGTGGACCCTAGAATGATTGTATTTGACATTTCATGGTGTTGTGCAGAAGATACTATTTTTAATAATGGGAAAATATTTTGTAGTTTAAGCCTTAAATAACATGCAGCATAAGAGGGGCAAAAGTGAATTTGAGTGTAAAGTGATTTATTCACCTTTTTATAGAAATTATTTATTGTATCTTTTCTTGATTTTACTGTGACATTTCTGGTTATCAAAGGACAGAGGGGAAGGAAAAGTGTTTAAGGTAACATCGTGTGTATTTCAAACCATTGGTCCAAATATTTCATTCTCCCAGACTTAAAGGGGCCTAACGTAACCATTTCTGCCGGCTGTCCCCCAATGTGAGATACCCTGGAGTTTCCAAAGAAAGTGCTGCAAATGAGATGCTTGTTTTTATTTTGAATCCCTATCCATTCCCCTCAGTACAGCTCCTACTTGTCCCTTACATTTTAGTGATTATTGCTAATGAACATTTACTGACAAAGAAACGTGTCAACAGCCACATCTCCAACGGGTGAATGTAAAATATTAAGGGAGATGTTTCAAATTAAGTTTCTCAGTTTTAGGTTCTGGGTTTTCTTTGGCCAACATTGGCCCATAGAGTAATGATATTTTTATGCAAATGTTTTAATCTGTTGCACTTTATAGATGCATTTCGCATTCTTAAAGAACTCGCTGAAGCAAAGTCAAGATAACATTGTTTGTTCTTTGACCTTGTTTTATATTACAGGATGCCAGTATTGAGTTGGCTCACCAAGGTCAAGTCTGATTTCAAAAACAAATTGTGGATGTTTTTAAAACTGCATTTTTGTTAGATGTTTGACTGGGAGCTTCTCAAGCATGAAATAAGTTTGGTAAATATAGGAAATAAAAGCTTTTCTATTTTGTGTTTTACAAGTATTTCTGTCATTACACAATAAAGGCACATCATTTATTATACTGTACATTTACAACAATGTAAAACGTGAGAGAAAACTGCTCAAAGGAAGGATTTATAGTGTGTTTGTGGGGCTGGGGGGGTGGGATATTATTAATGTACGGTAGTTGACCATTATATTGCTACTCTGCAGTCTGGTAGGATTGATTTGATTGGGCTCTACTGTAGCCTAGCTGCTCTAGCTCATCAAGCATCCACTGCAAATACTTTGCATATAAATCTAGCCAATCTGGTTAGGGTCCTCTTAAATGGAGAAACTACAATATGTGTATTATAAAAAAATAAACAGCAGCAATACATATGTAAATTTATACAAATGAATGCTGACTATTTGCACTTAATATGCGTACACATTTAACATCCAGTGCTGTAGTTCAGAGCCAACCCCCGTCTGCAATGTATCAAATCAAGTTCTACCAATACATTTCCTGTTAACAAATCATGAATCCAGCTGTGAAAATGTTAATGGGTAACAGATTAAACCGATGTACCGATGCCCTTGGGCCAATGCAATGTGTGGCACATCCTCACAGTTTACGCTATACGTTGTGCTGCGGGGCTCTGTCTGCCAGCGTGCTAGCCACGCTCTTCCCCCACACCTGCTCCATCTTCTGCAGATGGGCCTTGGAGGACTTGGAGAAGGTGCTCTTCACTATCTGCAGAGGAACGGCCTTCCCGCTGAGGTACACCTTGTTGTGACAGCTGGGGAGCCAGCCGCTCTCCTCCCCCGCGCCTGGCTTCTCCGCCAGGGTGCAGGCGTACGCGAAGATGTAGGCCGTCATGAAGGCGTCGAAACCCGCGCGGTGCGTCCCGCCTTCCGGCTTCTTGTTCTTGGCCTCTACCCCCGTCCCGGAGCTGCAGCCGTTTTCTTTGTCATCGCTCTCCGCTGCGGAGGTGGGGGGGCGTCCGGTGGTCGAAGGGGCACCGTCGGCACGCTGTGCCCCAGGGAGAGGCTCGCTCCCTGGGCAGAGGTCGGCCATCTCACCCTGGCACTGGGGGCTAGGGAGCGACTGGTCCAGCTCCATGTGGGAGATCTTGTTCTGGGGAGCGCCGTCAGACACGGAGGAGTCCTCAGTCTCATCTTTTGCCCCTTTCTTCTTATCTCTTTTCCTCTTCCTCTTCCTCCTCTTGTCCGTCTTGACTTGCTCGTCCTGGAGGACGATGAGGTCTGTGTCATGGGACTGGGGACAGCTGGAGCCATTGGGACACCAGCCAAATGCCTGAAGGGTGCACACACACACACACACACACACACCTGCGTGATGATGGGACTCTGGATTGACACGCCACTTCGAGGGGGGCTGTACATTTACCCCCCACTATAATAATAAGGTTGAGTGCGTCAAACTTGGTCACACGTCACTTGTTGATGGCATGGCAACTCACAGAGAAGCGCTGGCAGATGTCGGGCTGACCCTGGGCACAGGCCACATCCGGGGCCGAGCACACTCTGTAGTCCACGTAGCTGGACATCTGCCCGGTGTACCGGCAGAACTCCACGTGGACGTAGGGTCCAGTACCCGCGGACGCTGCACTGCGACCGTTGTCTAACTTACTGGGAGGGGGAGGAAGAGGGGAGATGATGAAGGAGGTACCAGGTGTCTGATAAAACGTCGAGGGGATTTAAGGAAGTACAGAAATAATTATTGACGATTGCAGAGGCAGAAATGTGTTTTGCTTTGATTTGATTTTGCTTGTAATGCCAATGCAAAAAAATAAAAAATAACAAGCTGCAAAATCACAGCTAGCTAGTTAATAAAATGTATGAATTTATAAAATAATCAGAGATGCTTCTGCAGTGGAATACACACATAGCTCATCCAAACCTTTTCTTATAGGCATATTCCAGATAGGAGGCTGGAAGGCGGAGCTCAAACTCCGAGGCGTACTTGGTGTCGTAGACACCAGCTGGAAACATCTCAGAGAGGTCCGCTGTGAAGGTGGCCAGGCGCTCAGGCAGGTGGGCGTAAAAACTCTGGCGGAAACATCAGCAGCCAATCAAATCCCGAGGAAGCACAACAGATTCGGCTGGCCACGACACAACCTATCTTCTCATCTCAGACCGGCATCGGTTGCATGGCAGATATTGGCTAGGCTAAGGTAGCACATACCTGGTAGAGGAAGGCTATGTCGATGAGGCCGTTGTGCAGCACCAGAGGTTTCCTGGCGCGGAGCAGCTCGGTGAACAAGGCACGGATGCTGACTCCTTGGTTGTCCGTACCCCCCTGGGGATGACACATGACAGGGCACATGAGAGGAGGGGGTGGGGGGAGGCCGTGAGGTTCAAGGAAACCACAGGAAGTGGGGTTACAACACAGCTGTATTGTTACTGCACTGAGCCTGATTCCTCCCATTGCACAACATTGAAAGATGTAAAAACATAGTCAAGGAGCTGAGTGAGGGGAGAGGCTGAAAAGGGGACTCCGTTAAAATTAACGTTAACAATTTAATTTGATGATGCACGAGTAGAACTGATAAGAAACAGACATGTCTTAGGGCGATTTGTAATGGACATGATGTGCAGAGCCATTTTCAGACCATATAATCAAGATTTTTATAAAAATGGGTATTTGGCCAATATTACTACAGCATTGTTGTGTCTCTCATCACAATTCAGTCCTATTATTTAGTTTTCAGCTAAAAAAACAACTTAGTGTGCAGTTCAACTTTAATTAAATATCAATGCAATACATGCAATAATGTAAACTGCTATAACTTGCAGATTTTCTTCCTGTACTGTAATTTTGTTGAATATTTTTTAAAGTGTCCATGTCTTCATTTTACTTGTTTTCACAACAATCAACCTTTTACGTATTCTTGTAGTGTAGTTTGTAAATGTTATGTTGGACAAATGTTCTGTGAGAAACAAATATAGTGCTAAATGAATAAAGTGACTTATTATTAGTCAGTCAATACTGCACCCACTTTATTGTTGCCCTTGCAGTAAGGGACTCCCTGGGCATACTGCTTGTTGAAGTCAAAGCCGTGCTGAACTAGGAACTTCACTGACTGGGGCTCAATGATGTACTCCTCTGAACACAGCAGGGTGAGGTTGTACACTTGGACCATATATGTGTCTGCAGCCTGCAGAGGTGTGACACAACATTGTGAATGAAGTATGGGAGCAGAAGATGTCATTTGAGAAACAGTTCAATAAAAGGTGGGATTCAAACATAGTCTGTAGCAGCATTTAGTATGTGCTCTGTAGTTTAATAACATTATAATTGACCAATCTGAAGCCCCATTTTAGCATTTTTTCAAATGACAATTGTGATATTTATCTAAATATGTCTGTATATTTTGACTTATGCCTCACATACTATAGGACAAGTATGTGGTTTTAAACACAAGGTGACAGCAATGATAGACTAATATTTTACCTTGTCGTCTAGTTTCTTGTAGCAGGCAATTCCCAGGGACAAGATAGAACGAGACCGGGCTGCACTGCATATGGCCTTGTATCGATCCTCTATGCTTCTGAAATGTGAGAAATCCAATTAGAATCTATGCATGTAGCCTAGGAACCGTGGGGGTTGGGTGCACTGTCAAATTGGTGGCAGAGAAGGTCAAGGGCCTCGACGGACAAGACCTTGGCGGCAGAGGTTGGCTCTGGAGACGTGGAACGTCACCTCACTGTGGGGGAAGGAGCCAGAACTTGTGCAAGAGTTGGAGTGCTACCATTTATATCTGGTGGGGCTTATTTGATTCTGGAACTGTTCTCCTGGATAGGGGATAGACTTTATTTTACTCTGGAGTTGCCTAGGGTGTGAGGTGACGGGCGGGTATGGGGATAAAGCAAGCCCCCATCAGAGCGCCGCTACGTTGGAGTTTACCCTGGTCGCCTCCCTATGGGTTGTGATGTTACAGGCACACCCAGCTGGGAGGAGGCCTCGGAGAAGACACAGGACTAGGTGGAGAGATTATAACTGGATAATGCGGCTCAGCTAAGAGAAGTTTGGGGTCCCCTGCTGGAGCTGCTGCACCCGCGACTCGACTACGGATAAGCGGATGAAAATGGATGGATGGAATGTACTATGTCGTCTATTTATAACATTTAGAAGAAGCATATTGTGTGTTAGTGTAAGTTCTTAGCTACCTACTATAATGCGTATTATTGTACATTAAGAGACCATTGATGTTACTCACTCAGCCAGCAAAGCCTTTCTATTTCCAAGACCACTCAGCTCCTAAAAAAAAAAACAAATAATGAGGACTATTTGGGTATTTTAAACAGCACTCCAAGCAGATCACAGATAGTACAGTACATATTCCAAAATCACCACAAAAAAAAAATCACCCCATAAACAATACAGTCAGTTAGTTCCACTCACCGTATCAAGGGCAATAAATGAAGATGTTTTTATAGCAAGTACCATTGCAGGCCACAGTTCTTTGAAGTTGTCATTCTGAACATCAATGACTGGTACTACCATTGAAGAGGTCATGGTTGTCATCTAATAGTCTCACACAAACACTTCCCTTAAACACTTAAAGTTACAGGCTTGCTACTTAAACTGATGATGTTGAGAAGTTGTTCCACAGCAATGTTCAGGTTTAGCAATTAGCTTCATTCATTTCCAAGTAGACTGCATAGATGCAATTGCGCTGTCCATCGTCGGTTTAGTAGGCTATATCATAATATATTCAAACGTAAATTAATGAAATATAATATAGTTGACTATTCGTTTCAGATGTTTATTTTCTGAGTATGAATGCTATTTGAAACTACGGTACGCTGTAAACAGTCCAACGTGATTCTTTGGGTCCTGTGACAAATACGGTACGGTGATATCACTTGCCCGTAAACTGTATGGAATTCATATGTACTGTGTATTTTTTTTTTAATGGTTGAAAAAATATTCTTGCAGGGAAAGTAAATAATCAAATACTTAAATTAGCGTTCGCGTGTATAATAATTACCGATTAAAATATTTTTAAACAGGCATTTACACTAAACAGAAGTTAGACATTACGTCACCGAACATCGACGGCAAGTGCGCCGCCGCCATTTTGGCTCAAACAAAGTCAGAAATGTTTCTTTTTAGTTATACATTTCAAATGTAATTCAATGTCCCTGCTCTAAATGCAGGCGTTATACATATATTTGCTTTAAAGTGTGTGTAATGTAATACCCATTTGATGTGTTTGGTCTTAATGTTAACATTTTAGTAAGATATATGCAGAACGTTGGACCATACCAGCTTGCGCTACGATAGCGTTGGTGTCTGTTTAATTTATCGATATATATATATATATAAACAGAAATGGGTGGCTGCTCTGCTCCTAACTGCTCCAACTCAACCACCATTGGGAAGCAACTGTTCCGATTTCCCAAAGACCCCGTTCGCAAGAAGAAATGGGTTATTAACTGCCGACGTGACTTTGTACCAACTCCCCACTCAAGACTGTGCCAGGTAAGATCCAGTTTCCAGTTTCCTCCAGCAACAGCCAATGAATAGTACATATCCTGGAGAGAGATGCTACATAAGTGGCTTAGAAATATTTATGTCAGATGATGTTCACTGGCAATTAAGACAATGCATTGTATTAATGCAACATTTTCAAAGAAATGTGTAGGCCAATTGTTGTAATCAGCAGGATACAGCTTTTTTTAACAGGTTTCAAAATCCAATAGCAGGCTTAGCAGTAAATACGTTAGCAAAGACTAAGGTTAAAGATAACGTTGTCAATGTTTTATTTTAGCTCGATTATTAGGAAACATTGTCCTGTATGTACACACGTCTGTCAGTTGTTCAACTTAATTTGATTAGACATCACATACTGTGTATCGCTTTGTTTTCCCCAAGGACCATTTTGAACAGAGTCAGTTTGAGGAGATAGCTAGGTCTCCTGCAGGAGGAAAGAAACTGAAACCAAATGCCATCCCCACTCTGTTCAGTGTCCGCGACCCACCTTATCCCGCCATCACCCTGCCACACACACTACTGCCCCTAAAATCTGAACCAGGTAACCCAATTACTTTCATGTATAAGATAATAGTGTGGTATTAACAGTTTCTGATAATGAGCTATTAATCACATTGCTTTGGAACATGGAAGTAAGACGTTTGTTGTGGGTGGCCTGACTTATGATCTTAAATACATCGATAGTGTATATATAATTGCATGAAACACGTTTTCCCAAAAGCTTGAATAATGAACGTAATGGATGGAGGACGTATTTGTACACAACTGTATATTTTCCCCATTAGATCATAGGTATATTTAACACGTGCCTGATGTGCATTCCTTGATGTTCCCAGTGGAGCGAGAGCTGAATGTCGGCGACCATGGCTACGCCAGGCGCACCCCACTGCCCGGTATGGAGGATGAGGAGGCGGACAACATGGCGGAGGAGCAGCAGGCCTGCACACACTGTCAGCTCCTTAAGAAACAGCTAGAGCAGGAGGTGCAGCACAGTGCCAGGCTACAGAAGGAGGTAGCAGAGAGGGCTCAACAGATAGCACTTCTGCATTAGATTAATGGGGAAGAAGGGAGGGGGGGGGGGGGTACTTTTTTTAACCCTTTATGCAGATTCAGCGTTCCATGCAAGTCCATGGGGAGGTCCACGGATTTCACCATAATATTGGCCATTATTTCTCTCTGTGGACATTAATGGATATTTTGAGTATATTATCTAAAAAAAAGGGGGGGGGGGGGGTAAATTAAATA
>JAODOY010057365.1:0-17785 GCA_025399855.1 Forbesichthys papilliferus
ATCAGCGTCGTGTTTATAGCTATACGGGTGTGGTTTTCCAATCAGCGTTGTGTTTATAGCTATACGGGTGTGGTTTTCCAATCAGCGTCGTGTTTATAGCTATATGGGCGTGGTGTTCCAGTCAGCGTTGTGTTTATAGCTATACGGGCGTGGCTTAGGTGTGCAGACCATGGTGCCAACAGCAGAAACGACCAGATGGTTCATCCAATGTATGCTTTGAACATTCTGGTTGGCTAGATAGCTGAGAGATTAGCTGGCAGTGTCCAGCCATGTGATCAGTGATGCCTTTTGTATTTGCTCCTCAATTAAAGGCAGGGTCGGTTAATATCGAGCGCTTGCTAACTTCAAGCTCAAATCAAACAATATATGTCTACACGTGACATAAATGAACAAAATATGTAAATGGTCAGATTGTTGTTAAGAGACAGGCGGGAGATAAAGAGGGGGGGAGAGAGGATTGCTGGAGGGAATTGCGTTCGTAAGCGCGAGCAACCACAGGACAAATGGCTTGAGGAAGGCTGGATGAGACTCCGTAATTCAATATATGAAGCCTCCACAGTGTATAGGTGCGTGTGTGTGTGTGTGTGTGTGTGTGTGTGTGTGGGGGGGGGGGGGGTGGCTGGTATCCTTTAGCAAGATACCTGTACCATACCTGCTCCTTGTAACTGTACCCATTGTAGGTTGCTTAGGATTAAAGCGTCTGCTAAACCATCGCGTCCCAACCCCGTTCTCCAAGAACCCCCTATGCTTTAGATGTGGCACCTGCTCACATATTGGCAACGACTCATTAATTATAATCAGGTGTGTTGGACATAGAACTATGGACTAAGATCACAGCGCTCTCTGTCGATATTGAGGACCAGTGGAGGTGGAGGCCAGCCAGGACGCATGTTTTTGCCACGGGAATGTTTTGTCATTTTGCATGTCAGTAAGCGTAAGTTAGTTTACAGCCTATTGACATGTTTAAGCTGTCCATTCAATTTAACGTTGGCTGCTTGGTGCAGATTATGAGGAACTGGTTGTACTGCCACTCTCTCTCTGTGATATTTTTTAGCCAGTGTAAGGAACACACACAACCCGCTTGGAAACCAGCTCATACAAATGTATAATGGATATTTAGATAGAACTCACTGTGGTTTATGTAAACAGAAATAGTTATTTTTATAAAACACATTCCGTATGCAGAATAGTACGCCATCAGCTTTGGCTAACACTGGAACAAGCTTTTCAAATATGTGAGCGGCACACTTCACATATCTTCTCCAGCGCTCAAACGGCGTCAGAGCCAGCTGCCAGATAACGCAGGCCAGTCTCCTGGCAGTGTTTACCCCGCCGCATTCAAGACGTTGTGCTACGCCGCTGTCATTTCCCGTGTGAGCGCCGTGCGTGTAATTGGCGAGGCGGGCTGACCTGTTCCGCGGGGAGATGGGGAGATGTGGGGGAGCAGCATCAAAAAAGGTGATTCTTGATTCTTTGTTGCCCGGCAGCGTTAAACACACGTAACAAAACGCCCCCGCGAGGTGCACGCACCCCCGGTCCTGCTCCCTCCCTCTCTGACTCCCCGCCCTCGCTATTGTGCTGTTATCATCTGGGCTGTGTTCCCTGCTTGTCCGCCTCGCCGCTTCCCCTCGCCGTTGCCACGGCGTCTGTGGCATGCTAAGAGGCCCTGGCATGGTGCGTGCGGATACGCACGCACGCACACGCACGCACGGGCCAGGGACGATGACCGGCATGTTAAAGAGAGATCTCCTTCCTTTTCAAATGGACTCGTGCACGTGAAAGTGTGCACGTGAAGGAGGTGGGGGCGTGCGAGGGGGAGGGGGCGTTAAATGAGGCGAAGGAAGATGACGGGGGACGGCTCGGAAAGGCACCAGAGACGGGGCACCGCATCAATGTTTTAAACCCTGAGGTCTGCAGCCACTTGGCTGTGCAGGGAATTACCTTTAAAACGGAGAAAGAAATGCTAAATTATTAAAGTGTGCAGAACAATAAAGTGAAATTAATTTACATAATAATAAAGAGAATGAGAACATGAAGAATATAAAATATACAAACAGCTAATAAACCTTGCTGTACAAATACATAAAACAAATGAACAAAGGTTAACTAGAAATTAAAATGAAGGTTCAAAGTTTATGATAATAACTGAAATTCAATTAAGATGACGGACCGCAGGACACAATTAAAATTCCCCTTACAACTAAAAAGATCATAGCAATTCATAACAGAATACTAGATACTAAAAAGAGAACATTTAGTAATGATAAAACCTTTATGGCCATCGGGCATTCCATGGCCGCAAACCAATTTGTATGAGCCATCTATTATCCAGAGTGAGTATATCAAATAAGTCAACTGAAAATAAGCTTTTCCAATCACTTGCAGTGCCACTGAAGCCCTAATCAATGTGTGAGCTTTGTATGTCTCATTACACAGCCATGCAAACGTTGTTGTTTTTTTTTGCTAGGAAAACAACACGTGTTTGAATTCTAAAAGCAGGTGCTGGCAATCAAATGAAAGATGAATTCACATGGCAGAATTATTTTTTTTCTCTAGACTAGTGCTAAAATGGTGTGAATTTACTTTAGTTTTGCAAAGGAACCAAACTCATTAAAAGCAGAAAAGGTCGCTCTAACTTGAACAATTTACTTTGGTCCAAAACCAATTCTGATCAGAAAATATATTTTTATCTACGGTATGCATCAAGTGCAGAGAGAGAACACAAGATACTGGATCAGCCCTTCGGTGAATGCCAATAGTACAATCATGTGCTCTTACTTTACTGTACAAATACACTCATTTGTTATTTGGCAGATGCTTTGATCCAAGGTGACTTGGACCTAGACCACACATACCCAGGTACATTTGAAAAAAAGGATTTTGCTCCTTTGTATAAGGGAAAAAAAAGTCCCATCCACAGAAGCACTGTCTGTGAGACCCCAGAGCCTTTTTACCAACACAAAAAACATACTTACTTAGCTTGATATTCAACACATTTTCCTAACTTCATGGCCACTACCTATTTAAATGTTTTTTTTTTTTTAGAAATTGCATTTAATGTGTGAATGTGTGTGAATGTGAGGCAACATACTGTAAAGCGCTTTGGATAAAAGCACTATATTAATGCAGAAGTGTCCATAAGTTAAATGTTAGATGTTAAATTCCCCCCACAGTGCACATCTATTCTTGATGTTGTACAGTGTTGTATACGTGCTGTGAAGCTGAATTTAACAGAAGTAACAGATAGATATAACAAACAGAGAAATATAATAACAGATAATGTTCTTTTGATGCCCCACACAACATGTCAACCCCAGGGATGCATTTGGGGGACAAAGCATTATGATAATTTTCACTCTTGTTTGCTGTGGTTTGAAGAATAAGTAGAAATACTGTAGATCTTAAGATGATGAGAATTTTGTATTTTTTTTTTTTTTAACTCAAAAGTGGGGGGATGACTTTGTTCTTTATGAAACTGGGGAAGATGTATCTTCCAGTATCACTGCGCCCCTGTATACCAGTGAAATTGATGAGGATGTTATGAAGTTGAAGATAGTGTGGTGGACCCTGAGCATGAGGAAACCTCCTCTTATGAGAGCGATTCCTTCTAAGCTGACCCCGCAATGTATCTCAGTCCCAACCAGAGCCTATTGTCCAGCCAGTCGAAATGACACAGCTCCAAACATGTGAAACTCTCCCCTGCTGAAAGACATGGTAGGCCCAGCTACAATACACAATCAATGTGGTTCCTAGTCCCGCCTGATATAACACCAGCCGTGTCACAGACATCACATCTGCTTTTGAGCAGTTCATTTCACAACCAGTGTAAAACATGATTTTGAAAGTCAATGTAAAGTCAATCGAGGGTTAAAAAAGTAAATCTCTATCCACGTGAAAACCCAACAGCATCATGCTTCAAGCACTGTCGAGATAAATGCCTCAAGCCTCAAGCTGACACTGCAAGCCAAGAACTCTGTCATCCCTGTTTACACATGAATACGGAAAACTGAGTTTTGAAATTTCGTCACCCTGCAAAGAATTTGGCAAAAACTCCATCTTCAGAGATGTTAAACCTTTGCGTGCGGAAAAAGAACATCTGAAAATTACCCGTGTGCGTGTGGAATAGGCTTTACACTGGAAGTATTACTCAGAGCAAGCATCTTGCTCAAAGCCTACAGGCCTCAAAGCCTAAAGGCCAATTCTGGAGCTAACTCCACAATCTGCCACTAAAAATCCTGCTGATGACAGCAGAAATACCACCAGAGACACTATAGAGGAGACACGCCACTTGTAGGATTGTGAATGGAGCTCTATGGGAGAATTCTGACACACAAATATGGCAGTTGGAGGAACATATCCAAATAATAACACACATCATGATGCAAAAGAGCCAATCTTCTGCTTAACAACTGCCAAGCATGAAGCTATTTAACCAATCGTGTGGTTGCATTGAGCCACCTGCCTGTACTGTGTTCCTAAATTACTGCCCGGGGCGTTTCAAAGATGGCTGCCGAGTAGCAAGACTTGCCTAGAAGGACTGACCACACTGCCTGGAACACAGAAGACAAAGGTCAGTTTTTAGGAAGGGGAAGCCGTGGGCAAATGTACACCTGACAACAGGAGGATCTTTAACTTTTTCATAAGGGCTTCCAGCTGTAAAATTAATGACAGCTTTGAAAAACATGGATTGCTGCGTCTCCTGACCAATTTTAAGAATCTTTATCCATCTGACAACGCTAAGGACCCATTAACAGATGCCATTTAATTTTAATCAGCATGTGAATGTGTATGGGTATCTGACTATCTCCTGTTTGCATTCGGATAAGGTCTCAGATGGCTGCTTGATCCAAAGCACAATTAAAGGCACGGTTGTTCATTTTTTAGAACACTTGAGAACATTGTGACGCAAAGCGTAGTATTACGACTTTGTTGATACGAGCGGTGTTCGCCACTTTGTTTGTGTAGAATCATCATATTATTATTTTTCTCAACACACACAGGCTTTGTTTCACAAACCACATGGTTTGTGCTGGAGTCAGCTATTGTAAACTACTAACAACGTTTGTTATATTCAACCAGCATCTCCTCACAGCTGCTGGGACAGCTGCCCGTTCTGAGAGCTCCGAAAGAATACTCAAGGTGTTACACAATCAGAGGTGGTGCAGACCGCACCACACAACACTGTCCCAGCGTTTGCAATGTGTGTCCAATATCGGTGGGGGAGCTTCTGAGGGGAGCCGCACTACGGCACTGAAGGGGCAGGTGTTTTGATCAAGTTCAAACATCAACAAGCCTTCTCCAGCATCCCTGACCCCACCTTTAACGTTACCATGACGACACCTTTACCAGTCAAGGAGGAGAGACAAGACAGTGGTGCAGAGGAGACCACCCTAAGTGTGTGTGTGTGTGTAGAGGGGGGGCTATTAAAGTTGCCGTGGCAACACAGTGTGAGGTAGGCCTTTTAAGGCAACAGGTGTTGCCAAGATATACAGCGCCCCCTGTGGACGAACGCGGGCACGCACGGACCCCTCCATACAATCATACCGAAATGAGCAGATGCCGACTTCATCTAAATGCAATCACAGCAAACGCAATTTGCATATCTCTCTCTCTCTCTCTGTCTCCCTGCCTCTCCCATATAAAGACCCCCATGACAGGCATCCCAGGTGGGTAGCAACGCTGTAATCCTCTTTTCCATCTCTAAGCATCCAGCCGCTGTGGGGGGGGGGGAAGAGAGAGAGAGGGAGAGAGAGAGAGAGAGAGAGAGAGCGCTTGCTGACTGATGATGCATGCAGTGACTGTGCTTAACCTTATTCATACTCATTTACGTGTACACAAAGCACGTGTCCATGTGTGGCGTGCGCGTGTAGTATTATTCACAGCTGAGGGAAAAATGAAGAGTTCATTATGTTTTTAGTTTATTAGTATAAAAATACAGTAAATGTAATATACTGTAATAAATACATTTATTAAATGTATGTAATTTAATAAATACATATTATACGTAAATTAAAAACACTAACAGTAAACAATAAAAAAAATCTGAGTCCTGAAACTGTGATGTCGGGTTTGTGGCGATTACGGCAACGATTCTATTGCCTATTCCCATGCATTCTGAAGCTATACCAATGTGAAATAATATCACGCTTTATTCAAAAACTTGGCGGTGACAGTGTTTTGACAAACACTGTTTGGGTGTAACAGTTACCTTGAACCTCATGCTTTACCTCATGGTTCTCATGTATGCAGTCTCTGAGATGCGTCAACTTGTCCGTGTTCGTCAAGCAATTAATACAAGGAGCAGTTCTTGATCGTTGTTTCATCCTTGAAAACTTTCATAATCTTTAATTAACCATCATCTAACTCTACTCTGCCCCCTCTGGCCAATAAGAGCACGGCACACCTTCTGAAATAGAAAGGTCTGCTAACATCCCTGTGTCTCCTCTAACCTTGTTTTCCAGCGACCTTGGCATGGGTTTCTGCTGCGTGTAATTCCACCGCGGGATCTCATCGCTGACTACCGATCATCACCTCACGTGGCGCTTTAATAATGAAGCGACAGATGAGATTTCATCAGTCGATTGGTGTGATCAAAAATGACGTGGAAACGGACAGAACTGTAAATGTCAATATTATTCTAATTATTGTTATTATTGAGTTATGAAGTGCTTCATGCTCAGTAGACTAAAGCGCGTGGAGCATTTATCATCTGACACAGGTTTGACATTGAAAAGCGGGGTTCATTTGCGTTCCAGCTCTCCTGGCGAAGCAATTATAGGGGTTGTTTTTGCTCCCAGAGGTAACGACAGAATCAGATTAATCATCTTTAATAGGCAAAAGTAAAGGTTAGTCCTAATCCGCCTGGACATTGTCCATGCGTAGGACACAAAGCTACTGTACGTTCTACTAGTTCATGTCATCAGGAAAATGAATGTCTATTATATATTAAGTATTTATCAAAGTATTAGTTGCTTGTTATGAACCAGAATCCTCACAGAAGAACAACTTTAAGACAAACAAACTACCGTGTGGACCTTACCTTAACATGGACCTCCCTGCTCCCTGTGTCCATGAGCAAGCAGAGCTCTAGGTTCTGCTTAAGTGCAATGTGCAGCGGCACTAGAGACACCAATCGGATGCGTCTGAGTCTATATAACTATATTCAGCGACGTTGTGTACGTGTGTGAGTGCTGGTTTGAAAATTTTCTCGTTTATATATTCCCTTTTTGCCCACTAACTCCAATAAAGTTTAATCTTCAAACACATCATCAAAACAAAATGACGACTGTGGCAGTCAGTTCCACATCAAAAAACCACAGGAAATCAAACAAAATCGAATAAAAACATTTCAATAAAACCAAATGTCATTGGTGCATCCATGGGACCGATGGGCTATATACTGTATCTTGTTGTATATCAAGCCGGTCTTTGTTGATTGCGTTGCAGGGAAAGAATTGCTGTTCTACTGGATCCGTTCTCAGCACACGCTCGCGCACACGCACACCATTTCCATTAGATGCATGTGCAGGGCTGATGTGGTGCTCGTCGGGGTGGGGGGGCACCACTTCCTGGGGTGACAGAGACAGGATGGAGCCTGTCATCGCTCCATGATTGACAGGGAACCTGCGGGAGAGAGAGAGTGTGTGTGTGTGTGTGTGTGTGTGTTGGGGGGGGGGGACTGGGTCGAGGTGACAGCTGTGTTTGTGTAAAGCTCTCTCTTTCACACTCTCTCCTCTTTCTCTCTCTCTTCCACTATCTCTCTCTCTCTCCTATGCTCACCCCCTCCATCCTCCATCATCACTCATCGCTCTTGACTCTCTTTTTATGTTTCTCTCTCTCGCTCGCCCTCCCACACCCATTGTAGAAGCGTACATCTCTCTTTAAACGAGAGGTGGCTGGGGTTTCGACCTGCCTTCTTGCTGGCGCCAGAGAAACAACAGGAGGCTTATAACTGGGCTTCACAAACATGTATCCAATTCCCTTGGATGTGAGGGGAGGCGTGCCACATGTGTCGAAGTGACTTTTTGTGTTTGTAGGAATATGTGCGAGGCAATCTGTGAAGGCTATGTGTTTGTGTGTGTCCGTGCGCGTGTATACGTGGCGGTATTGTACAAGTCATTTTGACAGCGACTCCCGAGGAGGCACAATTGGTTATTGACTGGCGTTGTACATTACATTCCCAAGATAATGCTGTTTTGGTTAACTTGGCAAACTGGCAACTGCAGTCACGCATGTCTGTGCAAGCTGACGGCACCGGTATGGTCATATCCAGAGCCTCATATGGCCTGCCTATGCTGGTGCCTTATGTCTCTGGGAATAAGCATTAACATACATGACTGCAATTTACACATTTCATAATTGGCCATTCAAAGCTTAGACATCCACACTTTAATTCAACTTGTCGTGCAGTGAAATATATTTCCCTCCACACACATCCACCATGTTTATAGTAACTATCTCTACAGTCCATGTGAGTTTAATAGCGCTGAATGATTTCAGAAATGGGGATTGTTTCAGGCCTGCAGTTTAGCAGTATTTGTAAATGTCATCCCAGCCCAGCAATATAATAATGCAACGGAAGTCCTACAGGTGGCGTGAGTAATGAGGCTGGGAAGATATGAAAAGGGCATTTGCAGACGTAATGGAAGGGAGATAAATGGGGCCGTGAAGTACGCCACAAACATGCTGGTGAGGGGACTTCTCCGTCGGCCATATTGGAAATCTGACCAGCTCAGCATCATACGCACACACGCAAACAAACACGCACACAAACACACACGTAAACACTTAGAGCTTCTAAGGGAGAGGTGTTACTGTTTTGATCCAGGTCAAACATCAACAATCCTTCTCCCACCATCCACCGCACGTAACGCCGCTCAGCATAGCAGATCTGCGGAGAAAGGCCCTGACCCCCCCCCCATCCCAGTGCATGCTAGGCGGCTGCGCTACTACGCTAATTAGCTTGTCGCGCGCCGCGGCCAAGCCACGCTCTGGCGGACTCCGGGCTTGGCCGCGGTGCTGGAGGAGAGAGCCAACATCTCATTTGACGTTGGCATGGAGACAAACAGGGTGTAGTTGTGCAGGGCGGGGAATGGTGGAGAAGGATGGGGGGGATGGGGGGGGTGAGAGGAGAGTGTATGAGTGAATGATAAACTGTTAAATGAGGACAGAGAGAGAGAGAGAGAGAGGGCACACAAAAACTAAACAGAATGGCATTGTGGGTAACGGTGGGCAACATCCTCATGGCAACACCCAAACGACCGAGCTACATGTTGCTATTTAGAAATCTACATACCAAAACATATTGACTCTACATTAACACATACCCTGACCCCCCTCTAATCTCAAGCCCCTTACCGGGTGGGTGACTGACAGCGGATCAAAGCCCTATCTTTTATCGGTGGGGTTGGGGAGGGGGGGGGGGGCTGCTCCTCCAGGGGGTTTTATTCTGGGGAGCAAAGTGTCTCGGCGGAGGGTGGCTGGTTGATCTCTTTTCTCGCGGTGTTGTATAATGGTGCTGACACTAAGCCGTTCCAGTCGTAAGCCCCTCTGTTAGGTCAAATAACATACTACCACCCCCCCCCCAAACCACCCGCCCTCTCATCAGCTATTAAAGCTCTGTTCTGCAAGTTCAACTTTAAACTGCAACTTGTTTGCTTCCAGACATAAAATACAAGACACTAATGAATTTCCCTCATTACGGCGCGATGCGGTGATTTTCCGCTGGAAATAAGAAATCAATTTTGGGCTGTAAAAGCATCCTGCTCCCCCTCTGCTATGGCTGGAGGTTGCATGTGAGGCTGGGCTCATTTCTGGCTGCGTCTCCATCAGATTGCAGCCACCGCTAATCAGTGCTATCAGCTGTGAGTTGTTTACAAGTATTTATTCACAGATATGAAGATAAGGTAAAGCTTTTTAGATCCTTAGGGGTGTATGAATAGTGCAAAAACTACTATAATGCACACAATATGAATATACAACAACAAAATATGTATATGGCTACAGTACTGTATAATATTGGTGGTTTAAGAAGAACTAAATTAGAATATAAATATATTGAATGTCGGATTAACCGATTGACTCATTAATTAATTGATGAACTCATTAACCCATTAATTAAATAGGTTCAGAGCTCTGTGAGTGCCCATGCCTGCTATCCACCTTAATCAGTCCCCGGGACCCAGCATGGATTCACTGGCTGGAGTGGAGCCTCTCCCTTGGGCCTCACACTCGAACACAAACCCCCGCAGCTCCATGGCGGCTCGCGCCTCCGTAATAAGTGCTGGGTGATCCGATCCATCGCCGCTACATGACACCCGGGTAGCATGTAATGGTTAACAAGGCCTGATATAGGTCAGGCATATACGTCTGAGATAATGACTAGCTACTGTAGGAATCGAGCGAGAAGCGGGGAGGGAAAGAAGTGTTATTGTCAGTCGCTTAGCTTGTGGAATTATATAGAACTTATTGGATCTCAGAGCTGGTTAGCTTATTGGACACTTTCTTATTAAAAGGCTTGTGTGTGCAGAAACGTTTCACACGCACGCACGCACACACGCACACACGCACACACGCAAGCATATAGTACTTTCTACCACAGAATCTGGTCTGACAAGATAAGTGTGGAAGTTGTAATTGTGCGAGAGTCTGATAATGGCCTTGTGAAAGCATTTTGCTCATTACGCTAGCCTTTCTTGTTTTTATTGCCCGGCTCGGTTGATTATTTTTCAAGGGAATTCAGGAGGTTTAATGCTCTGCCATTGTTCCGTAAACAGTTCTGCCACGTTGCCCCGAAAGCTTTACCCCAGACAAACCCATAAATAAATAGATGATTAGAAAACTCCTTGTCCTTAAAAATCAGGCCGTTATGGATGGGGCCAGTGTTAAACGGCGTCTATATTTGCACACAACTTGGCACAAAGCACTTACGATAGCGTTCCTGAGGCTGATAGGGAAATATCCCAAGCACTTTCTCAGTCTAGTCTCACTACTGTGCAGTGGCATTCCCAGTATTAATGGTTCTGGCCGGGACCAATTCAACCGCAACGATGTGTGGAGAGAGCACGAAATGGAGATAAAGTCCAAACTATTCATTTTCCGTGAATGTTAAAATAGCTCAGTCAATAGTTTGCGGGTAGCTGGACTCCTGTATGCATTGGTTCCCCATTATCTTTCTCTGAAATATGAGATTAAACACCGCCTTTTGCATATACCGGCCTATTCAGTCCTGAGTCATTCGTTTAGAGGTTAACAGGTGAAGTGAAGCAGTACACTTAAAACATCTCAGCGATTCTGTGCCACCTGCCACAGCTCATGCAAATAGATTGATAAAAGAATTACACTTAAATTGAAGTGTTTCTCACATGACCGCCTCACGAGTGTTTTAAAGTATGCGGCTTGTATACCACACAGCCCAGACTAAAGTTTTAACCCCCAGTGAAGCACTCAAGCTTATGTAGTCAACCTGTTTTATATCTTTATTGCTCTTGCCTTCTGTGGACTAACCCTTGGAATTTTGTTAGAAATTCTTGGGGACTTTTTCCCTTAAATAATCCCCAGGTTAAGGAGTGTTATGGTCGTGTTAGCAGCTGTCTTGCTAGGACGTTTGAAACAGGGAGTGGGATTAAGAGCTTTACGAATAAGCTTCAGTCGACTTGAAACTGGACTTGGTGTTGCTTCTTTATGTTTGCATGCCTTGTTTTGTGGCTCTGCTCTCCTAAAGCTCGCCGTCTCCTGTGTTTGCACCTTCAGAATAGAATTACCTTCTGGCTAGTTGGTGAACTTGGAACCACTTCAACGTGGTGCTATGCATGGTCTCACAAGCCAGGGGTTATTTTCCAGGTCAATCTCATGCATAGCGGAACATGAATAAGCCTTTGTTCAATCACGAAAGGACAAGGAGGTTGTACATGGCAATTTATATTAATAAATGGGTACAGTATATGTACCATGTGTGTGTATATATATATATAAATAAATAAAGTGTAAATACAGGCAGAAAAACTAGGCCCACCAGAGTGAAATAATCGACGGAAACAATATGCACTTATCTTACTAAGCTAAAAAACTGTCAATATTTCACCATGTCAGAGAATTATTGTATTTTAGGTATTTTGCTGATGTGGCTCCAAGCAATTCAACGTCATATTTCATGGTTATGGTTCTTGCATAGCTTGACAAGTTATTGGACTCCATTCTACTTCTGTTGAAAAACTGTTTGCTTACACGTCTATACGTCAACAGTAAATGGGTCTATAGGCAAGTCTGGCCACTCGGTGGCCATCTTGTTAAGGTCAAAGTTCTTATATGAAGTCTGGCCACTCGGCGGCCATCTTGTTAAGGTCAAAGTTCTTATATGAAGTCTGGCCACTCGTCGGCCATCTTGTTAAGGTTAAAGTTCTTATATGAAGTCTGGCCACTCGGCGGCCATCTTGGCAAGGCTTCCAGGCAGTTATGTGGAATACCTTGTCTAAATTAATGGGGACAGTCAACTGCTCTTTCAATAGTCACCGGGACAAAAAAAGTACATATACAGTATTCGGTAAAATCTCCTGGAAACTGATAAAAAAAAATATGAAAAAATTGGTGACAGACTAAAAATAATGTTAACAGAAACAAAAATTATGTTTTCCCCCAAAAAATCGTACTTATCTGCATGCTCAAATGTTGGCTACTGTAAATTGGTTAAGGATAGGCCGTGTTAAAGCATTCAATTGACTCTATTCTTACTATCGCTGTATTTGCCGTTCTCCCATAGGGTTATATTCATAATTCTCTAAATCTGTCTGCTCTATATAACGTCTCTGGCTTTACTCTGCCTCATTCCGTCGCAGACAGCGTGACGTTTGTACAGTACTTTATGCCAAGTTGTCAGAATGAACACGGCGGGAACAGCAAAGGCAAAAGACTGGCTAGCGCATTAACTTGATCTCTCTCTGCGCGCGGTGTGACTTTCACACCGAGTCGAACGCCATAATCCTCAAACTACCCTTCCTCACACTCCCACACGCACACCTTCTGATTCGAATGCTTCTTGTTGTGGAATGTAAAGTTCCAACAGGAGAAATGCTGTAATGATTGGATTAGGCGGGGGAGAGCGCGTGCCAGAGCCCAGGACACGTAGCACCTAAGCATTATCCCTCGCCCATAAACGCCGCTAGCAATCTCCTGTTATGATCCGCTGCTAGGCAGAGCAGAATAATGCGGCTGTCTTCTCTGCTCCGAGTCGAAAACAATGATGAGATGAGTGTGGAGCCAGCGTCTTGGTTCAATAGCTGCACCTTTTTGATTCGGATGGCTTTCTCGCTGTTTGTCTCTCTCTCTCTCTCTCTCTCCCTCTCTCTATCTCTATCCCACTCCCTCTCTCTCTATCCCACTCTCTCTCCCTCTCTCTAGTAGTGTTCATGTTTTAGTATAGTGGCGCAGGGGCCGTCAATCTCGTTCTCCAGCCTGGCCTGAGAGACACAGGCGTGACCAATCGCACACAGATGCTCTCATCCATCCTCCAACGCCTCTCCTCTTAAATCTTCCTTTCATTCTAACCCCACTCTCTCTCCCTTTCTCTCTCTCTCTCTCTCAACTGTTTTGATCACCTCATCTAGCTCTACCACCGTTTAGAAACACGCTTGACTTCAACGTCATCTCACTGACCCACCCTGATTGGACCATTACAAATGTATTGTGTATAATTTATAATGTTGTCCTGTATCTCCCTCCAATAATGTGCGTGTACGTGATGTTGGGGAGAAGGGTGTGTGTTTGCATGTGACATGGGTGGCGGGGGCTGGGTAGTTACTAGGTCAAGGAAAACCTCGGTATGTCAGTAAAAAAAAAAAAGAAAATTCCCTCCCAGTGGTATTTTTCTCCAAATGTCACGTTGAATTTCCTCCGGCGGGGAGTGGAGATGAAAGGGGTTTCACCTGAACACGACGACATTTGCACCCCCTCCCCCCTTCCTCTCCCCATTCCTCTTTAGCGCCAAATCTAGTGCATCGCTGAGCGCACTGATCCCAGCCCCTGTCGCCTGTCAAGACGTACCGGGGCAGCCACCGCATGACACCTGGTGTCCTGCGAGAAGAACAAGGTGTCATGTTGACGGGACGCTGGGGGAGGAAGGGGGCGTGGCTCCTCTGCTGCTCTGCTGCTCTGATCAAGAGCGAGACAGTTGTTTCGGCACATGTCGCACATTAGCACTGGCAGATTAGCATGCTAATGTGTCATTTGGGAGCGTTTGCAAACAACAGGCAGTTTGGATTAGCACAGTCAAATAAACCGGTTCATTTTGACGCATTTTTGCGTTGACAGGTAACACAAATTAGCGTCTCCACTAGCAACCAGCAACCAGCTGAAATGTGTGCGTGCGTGCGCGTGCGCGCCATAGGATTCTTATTAGCTGATGCTCTGAGGTGAAGCCACGTGTTTCTGTGCTTGTGATTTAACTGTACAGTATGTGCCGATCTTCTAGAAGCCACTGTGCTTTGTGTTGTGGGCTCAGGAAGGTTTCTTCCACAAAAAGTCCAAACACGTTTTGACTTGTGATGCAATGTGTGTCCCCTTCCCGCACCACATCAACCCTCTATCTCTCTCTTTTCAGTGTCTGTGTGTGCGTGCGTCGTGCCACATCAATATGTGCCACCACTATCACCTGCGAAGCGTTCCCTATCAGCACTGCTACCCAGAACTTTTGATAAAAGCCCGTGTGAGCTAACTTTGATGTGGCCGTAATGTGCAGATTGCCTTTGTTCAGACCGGCGGCATGTTTCAATCAATTGTTGATTTCCGTCTTTTCTTGTCCCCGCCGGGAGGAAAAACGCCTGGACACAAAACCGCCACCGTTTGCATTTAAATCATTTACCACCCAGTTAGCCGCACAGAGTACGGCAGCCAGCAGCAGAATATTTCGGGGGACACATGACTGATCAAATGTGTCCTTGGCCGGTCATGCTAGAGAGCTGGCCTTGGCTGCAAAGCATCCTCACAAATAACATGCTAAACTGAGCCCTTGCTTAAAAAAAAACGCACATTTTTTTCTGACAATTTTTGAAAAGCAGTGGGTTTTGCTCTGGGCAGTTAAATATGTCTGTCTGTCTGTCTGATTCTCTTGTCCTTCCCTCAACGCTCCCCGGGCCTTTTCCTGGCCATTTAAATATGTTCCATATCTGCTGACGATCAGACGTTTACTGGAGAGGGTTTACAGCTAGGATCAGCTATCGTATGCTAGCACACGTTTTGTCCACTTCAGCGAATGTCTCCTCGCGGCCCGCTATCTGCCCCGTTCTATAACAAAAACAACAAAGTTGTGCAGACCGCACCACACAACACTATCCCAGCATTTGCAATGTGTGTCCAATTTAAGGCGTGTGTGTGTGTGTGTGGGGTTAGAGGGGTCAGAGCTTCTGAGGGAGGTATTGATGGGAGACGTGATTTTGTTTTGATATAAAATATAAAATATCAACAATGCTTCCCCAGCATACCTGACTGCACCTTTAATCTGAAGCACGAGCAGAGCAAGAGCCATGAAAACAGTATCTTCAGCCTGTGTGCCAAGCACGGAGCGGCTGACATCACGGCCACAGCAGGTGGTGGCAACGGGACAGAGCAATACAGCTGCCTGCGTTATTTATAGCGGCCGGGGCTAAAAAGGACCTGTGTGCAGATGATTGTGAGTCACGCCTTCATTAGCTAAGACCAGAGCCATGGAGAAGACAGAGTCGCGCCAACGTAGGTTCAACAATTTCACGTGGTTCACGGAGACGCAAAACTGTTCCAGGTAGTACATGGATTGCAATTAGAATCGATACATACAGATGTATAACTTCATTCATTTTTTGGTGGTCGATTTACATTGACAATATAATTTATATGGTACTTTTTGTATTTGCGGCTAACTTCCGGGAACTGTCTCCACGATCCGCCATTGCTGTCAAAAAATGTCCCAGTGGAGTGAACGGAGTTGACACAACTCTCTGTACATGGCTCTGGCTAAGACACTGCAAGATACAGTCCTGTATAGCTCGCGTATAGCTTGCGTCTTGCATCGACCTGCATGAAGCGCTAGGAATTTAAACGCAGCTGTATAGTCTGCTTTAAGGGGGATTTTCTATATGTCCTTAAGTATCTTGTGAGGCGTCCAGAAATAAAATGAATTATTAATTATATCTTTGGGCTCAATACTTCCTTCCTGGTTCCAAAGGTCGAGAGCGGAAGTCGTCATACGTTGGTTTCTCTCGCTTCATTCTATCGTCTCTGGCCCAACTGTCAAATAAATGCTCTGCTGCAGTCAACCCAAAGACTGACACACTGACTGATAACAACACTTTCTGTTCTCTGCCATTGTATAGCCCGTTGACTCCTTGCGGCTGACCCTTACATTCTTCACACATTGGTTATATGACCCTGTCTTCCTCAACCATCTGTTACATGACAGACCTGATCTAGAGGAAGATTAAAACCAGCTTAACCACTAACCAGTATAAACAGAAGACCCTAAAGGCAGTTCTAAACAAAAGCATTGTATCCATGTCTTATCTGAAAACAGACTTGTCTGGCTCCGTTAATACTTGAAACACTAATTAATAGACAACATTGCCAGTTAAACATGTTCACCATTGTGTTTACAGATTATATAAAATGTGATCAATTAGTTAAATTAAAATGTCCTATTACACATGTGATCAGACATTGCTACGCAATGCGCTATAGAGCTCGTAAGGTTGTTTTAATTTACGTCCAACACGAATCTAGGCGTTTTGTGTGGCTGTCGCATTTTCTGGAGGTTGTATGTTCTACATATATTCTACAACTACTGTCTATGACATATTCTAGAAGTCTAGAGTAATAGCAGCTCTAGCAGTTGTAAGCCGAAGCAGAGAGACACATATGGACAGATTGCTTTTAAACCTAATAGAGAAGTAAGTTTTCACTATTACAGTAGTCATACTTCTGTGAATGCAGATAATGAAAAAAATAAAACCCCAAAAAACACACTCCGAATCAGGCTCCTATTATTTTCACTCCACCAGCATCCCGTTCTTCCTGCCTTATTACATCCACCAGTAATTAATCTGCCGCTAACTAGGAACCCAGATGTGGTTACAGGTACTGGACGCAGGGGTGCGGGTTTGAGTCCTGGTGGCGGAAGATGAACCTGCCCCTTTACTGGTGACTCATTACGGAGACATCCACAACCAGAGACCCATGTGTTCTGGGGAAAGAGAGGGTGGGGGTGGTGAAAGCTGTCGAGGTGGTGCGAAGTGTGAACTGTACGCGTTTTTCACTTTACGCTGCTGGACAGATTTTATTGCTCAGAGATTGGAATGAACTCGCCTCCAAGGGCTTTGCTGAGGACGGCCAGGCTTAGATAAAGAGCCAGGTGTCAAGACAACGGTGTGGTCACGACAACAACCTGGCATGCACGCGCGTGCACGTACACGCACCATAGACCGACAGACAGACAGACAGACAGGTCCACAGCTGCACTGGAAGCAGATCAGTTAGTTAAATATTATTGCTGTGTACTGTCAGACAGACAGTAGAGAGAGACAGAGAGAGGGGGGGCGGGGGGTGGGGGAGGGAGGGAGAGAGAGAGACACTAGGGCTGGTGGTGTGTGTGTGTGCATGTACTGTATATAATTCGGTGGTGTGTGTGTGTGTGTGTGTGTGCGGGGACCTCCACTAGATGGCACTCATGTGCTCTCTCTAGTTACTGTGTCCCTCCCCCCCTCCCTCTGTGTGTCCTTCTCTCTCTCATTCTCAATCTCTCAGGGTCTCACTATCTCTTCCCCCC
>JAODOY010057376.1:0-17783 GCA_025399855.1 Forbesichthys papilliferus
TGCCCGACTGGGCTCCATGGCAAACCCAGCCACCAGGCGCTCGCCGGCGAGCCCTCCCTCTGGGCCTGGCTCCAGACAGGGGCCCCGGGCTTCCTCCAGTCAGGGTAACTCCTTCTCTTAGTGAGTTCTTCATAGGGGTCTTCTGAACCATTCTTAGTCTGGCCCCTTCCCTGAGACCACTTTGCCTTTGGGGACCCTACCAGGAGCACCAGGCTCCAGACAACACAGCCCTCAGGTTTATAAGGGCACCCAAACCTCTCCACCACGATAAGGTGATGGTTCCCAGAGAGGCCCAACTAACATTATTATTGTTGGTTTGTCTTTAAAGTGTTTAGAAAATTTCAGAGATTCTACAGCTATGCATATTATCCTGCCCGGCTTGGTTTATAGCTTTTCTTTAAATACATTCCCTTGTATGTACATTGTTTAGAAATGGGACCCTATTCTATTTTTCTAAATCTACAGTGTTTCTGTAAACTATATATCTTTGTTTGACAGGTGGATTTCAGTGATATTCAGGCCAGGACCATAGTAGAGAGGATAAGAGTGGAGGAAACACAACGGAGAATTGAGAGGATCTATAGACAGAAGGTGGATTTAACAGCCAAAGAGATGAAAGGTAAAGATGACTTTAGCATCAACATATTGTACTACCCAGAGTGCCCAGTGGATAGCACTGTGGCCTCACAGCAAGAAGGTCCCGGGTTCAAACCCTAATTGTCCCGGCCTTTCTTTGTGGAATTTGCATGTTCTCCCTGTGTCTGCCTGCATGTGTTTGCTCCAAGTGCTCTGGTTTCCCCAACTATCCAAAAAATATGTTGAGTTCACTCTCCAATCAGGGCCATGTGACCATTGACACTGACTTTGATCTGGAATTGGTCCCTGGGCGCTGCACAGTGGCTGCACACTGCTTGTCACACTAGTTCACACTAGCTCTTATTCTTGTAATTTAATCATAAATATAATAAACATTTAAATTGACCTGTTAATATATCCCTTGTGATATTCATGGACAGGATATCAAGACGTAGTCGTGGTGGAGAGGGGTTGAGGTTCGATGACCTGGTGGTCGGGCCTTTATTATAGCTCAACCTTCGTTAGCTAGGCTATATTTGTAACATTATTAAGTTAGCATTATTATTCTATATTCATTTATTATCAAAATTATTCTCTTCTGTAGGTGTAATATGTTTAAGAAAATTGATTGTCTAGTCTGGTATTCTACAAACAAAGAAGACATCCCGTATGCAAAAATTGTTTATTTACACACAGACACACATACTAAATTCTACTGGAATATATGCATAGTTCCCTTTACTAACATGGCTCACTAGGTTGTGGCCACCATTAGGGAAATACAGTCTTATGCTAAACAGCGCACACCAACAGAAATATGGATATATTTGTGCGCAAGGCACTGGGATGTTGGTGACTGATTTAAGACAGGTGGGGACTGCAGACTGGAGTAGAGAGAGGTTAAAGATTGTGGTAAAAGCCTCTGCGAACTGGTTTGAACATTCCTTGAAAATCCTTCCAGTAACTCCATCTGGGCCAGCTGCCTTCCTTGCGTTGACTTTACGTAGGGTGGATCTGACCTGATGTAGGTGCAACTGTATGGGCTTATCACTTCTTCCTTGTTGGACACAGCTAATCAAAAGAATGTGGGTGAAATGGAGTTGACAATCTTTATAGCAACAAAACTCACTTCCTCTCTGCTTTAGATTTAACCATGTACAATTACAATTAATGTCGCTAAAACACATATTTCAATGGAGTTTACCGTGTTCGTTAACCTGACAACAGTTGGCCTGAAAAGATTGTTCCTTGTTGGCTAATCTATGGATGTATTGTTACAACAAGGCATGTTTTTTTGTAATCATCAGACAACCGATGATACAGCAGTATTACGGAACAATACAGTCTTGCAAAATCATTAAAAAGTTAGATTTATGCACTTTTATGCACTGCTCATGAATGGAGTGGTAGTTCACAGTTGACTCTCTGCTTTTGTCATTTTACGAAAATGATAATATCATTTAATAATAATAATGTTAGATAAGCTATAAGAAAAGTGAGGAGATAGGGGAAGCCTACCAGTAGTGATCCTCACTCGGACATAGCAGCTAATGATGAGAGTGCAGGTACCGTAGGGAGAGACCCACATGCACATATTTAGCCTTATAGACTGATACATTTAGACTGTTTTCTGAGTGTTTTCTTACTTTTAGACTAGTAGACTGGTCTAAATTAAAAATTTTGTTTAAACAACTGGGAAATTAGTTGCTTGGAACATCCCTAATATCCAGTAGGGTCCAGATCAGGGCCAAATCATCCCTGGCTGAAACCGGAATATTTTCCTTGACTACCTTCGAACTTCCATAACAGCAACCAACATGTCAAAAAGTGGAGGGGCATGGAGACATCATATAGATATGAACTTCTCTTAAATTTTCCGCCATTGTTGTTCTTTCTTTAGAAACTGCTGTTGATCTGCCTGTCCGACCCTGATACTGCCCCCACCATGTGCTGTATTGCATTTTGCGTTTTTTTTTTTTCATTTCTGAGAGCATGCACTGTTGCTCCAAAGGAACGCAGGATACGCACCCGATACACCTAGTAGCCATCTTGCGAACCCAGAATTAAAAGCAAGTATTTTGCAGGCTTTAAGTTTAGGTGTAGGGCTGGGTATTGCCACTGGTTTCCAGAATCGAATCGATTCCGATTCACAAGGTACAAAATCGATTTTATTTTCGATAAAATATCGATTTGGTTATGGATTTTTCAGTACACATTTGTGCAATAGAAATATCGTATCATTTTGCAATTATCCCATGACTCTATAGTATTTTACATGCTATGTGCCCTATATTGTAATTAATAATGTATATGTATACAAAGAAATATTTTTGAGTAGGAATACAGCTCATAAAAATAACATCCACTTTTGGATTTTGGCAGGCATCCACAATTACGCACGACACCGCTCGTCCAACAAAAACCTAAAACATTTATAGAAAATTAAAAGCTGCTGTGTGACGGGATGCAATAATAACAAGGTATGGAACCAATATTTGAGTTTTATATTGAAGCATTTACACAAAATTGATAGTAAATGCAGGCAGTCAGAAACCGAGAGCAAAGTTTACACCCACCGCCCATCCAGCTCGAGCATTATGCTAACTACATGACCCAGCTGAGCTAAATACATTAGACATTTCACCATGTCAGATTGTTTTTGCAAGCTATGCCAACCAACAGTTTTTAGGCATTCTGACAATGGAGCTGCAAGACAATAAACTTGATATTTGGTAAGTCATTGGAGTGCACCATATTTCTGTTGCCTCAGCCACATGCATTTTTGTAAACAGTAAATAGGTCTATGACATGAGTTCATTTTAATACAAGAGACTGCATTTCTATAGGGTTTTGGTGGCACTAGAATGCACTAATACGTGCGTTCTCATAATCTGGTCTGCATTGTTGTTTTCATCCTCAGTAAAGCTGTAACCTACGTGGCAGTCGGCTGCGGCATTATATTTATATCGTGCAGATCGGCAGATATTACTTAGCTTTAGAAAAGTTTATGCAGTCCACACAGATGCAAAAATGCATAATGCGTTTAGCCTTCCTCACCATTTCAGCACCCATGTGTCTTGAATTTGAAAACAGACATAATCCAACACTCTCATGTTCAACTCAGAAAAGCAGACAGACGGTCTTAAAGCGGAAGCATGCAAATGTTTAATATATGGTCTTAAAAGATTGCTCTTGATTGCTCTCAATTTTATTAATCGATATTGGCTCATTCAAATTTAGATTGATTTTAATTGGAGAATACATTTTTTGAACCCACCCCTAGTTAGATGTCTTGCTCAAGGACACCTCGACACTTGGTGAAGAGTAAGCGGGGTTGGAACCAGCGAGTTCTTGATCATCTATCGCTCCGCTCTACCACTGCACCACTTGCCGCAGTGGATGGCTCAGTGTAGCTGCCCCCCCACCCTTTCTTGGTGTGTGGGGGCTAGCTAGGGAGTTTCTTACTAAGATGGGGAAAAGTTCTATGCTTGAGAGCGATCAAAAGATGAGGAAAGAAGGAATTGAAACGTCTAGAGCTGCACAACACCGCTTATCAACTTGTATTATTGTTACCTTTTTAAACGGAGAGGCGTTGGGACAGTCAGACAATCTGGTCAAGAGAATTCTCTCGTTGAGCTGGTTCGGGCCAGCGGATCTGTTCGCGTACGTCTCCTGGATACCTCTCGTCCAGGCGGAAAGCCAATCAGATCGAAAGAGGTTCCTGTCCACAAGGTTACTGCTGTCAGTTGGGCCGATGGCTTTACCGAACGGCAAGTTGGCGTTCGAAGTGGACCTCACCAGAGACGTCAAAAGGAATGACTTTTCCTTCCAGTTAGGGCTGTCTGTGCGTGCACTTCTCCGCTGTCTTCCAAAAGACGAAAAGCTGAATTTCACTGATAAAAGGTCGTTGATGTTAGAATTTATTCTAGCAGGAATAAAACTTGAAACACGAAAAATATACTTATTCAATAAAGGTAACGTAATTAAAATACTGTTGGTATATACTTGAATAAACAAAAGTTGGCTGGATTTCAGCCTAAAACGAATTATTCCTAGTTTCTGGTCATCGTGTGCTAAACCACGAGGTAAGTTCCTTTGTTCTTAAGATACTAGCAAAGTTAACAACACGTAATATGTACACGCAAAAGATTACAATGATAAAAGATGACCCGGGCAAAGAGGAGAAGTGTTTCTCTCCTCTTATACTACCAGTTAAAGGAGGCTTGTCTCTTTTCAGAGCATGCAAAGATTTGGAGGCGGGTCTCTCCTACTCTATATGTAATTTTCTTAAACTAATTTCATCATGTCCAATTCGAAATCCTATTATCACATCAAAATCCTGGTACACCTATTATATTCACATTAAAACAGGCTTTCCAACAAGACCACACATGAAAATACATTTTCCTGGTTTATGGAATATTCATTCAAAAGTGTGATTACCAGAATATATATAAGATCACAAGGAGTTTCTGATCTCCAAGTATTAAAGTTTAACAATATATATTCATATCAAAGATACTTATAAAATGCACCAAAACAACATAATGTTAGAATTTAGACCTTAAGATATGTTTTGTGTGTGTGTGAGAGAGGGAGAGAGAGAGGAGGGGGGATAGAGACAGAGACAGGAATGCGTGAGGTACCTGGCTGTCGCTCGTAAATCTTTGTAGATAAGATACGCAGTGAGAGCTAACTTTTCTATTTTCCTGGAGTAACATACGTTCAGAATATAACCCACATATTCTTACAGCTCATGAAATAAGCAATTCATTGATACCAATATCATCCAGATCACTCCTAAAAATATAAACATTTTATCTTTAATCAATTTAAGGAACAGACCACATCATTCGATACATAAAGGTGTAGTCTCTGGGAAATGTTACAATCTCTTAACACCACAATATAGATACTTTTTAGACACTTTCAGATTAAACATTACTAATTATTTTGGGTGCAAATGCAACATTCTGAAGAGTTTGTGGAAAGGGCGTCTTTGATTAATCACTGTTTTTTTCCAACTGGGCCTTCTTGGGGCTTAAGAAAGCACTTTAGATCTGGTTTCACTCAGGCTCCAGCCATTTCGATGGCGTGGGGGTTGGTTTATTCGCTAGCCATGGTAAGGACGCATGCTGGCGTGATACATTCCTTCGCTTATCTGTTCTTAGTGCCAGCCAGTGTCAGGAACAGGGGTGTCTCTGTGTGCAAGAAAAGATTCTTTAGATCTGGGTGTCCAGGGCGGACTGGAGAAAAGGTTTGTTAAAAACACTTATACACAGTCCATGGGTTCAAACCTTAATAATTCATAATCATGAATTTCTAATGGTGGCGTGGTTAGGCTGCTGGATCACTACAGAGTGGTGTACTCACTTTTGTAAGATACTGTAAATACACACATACTGTGTATATGTATGTGTATATATATGTGTATATATATATATATATATATATATACATACACACACACACACACACATATATACACACACACACACATATAGACACACACATATATTTATATATAAACATATATACATATATTTACACACACACATATATATACTGAGGTTATATTCTAGGTTGCGATTGGTTAAAAATCGTTATAAAATTTTTAAAAAATTGGATTTCGGTTGAAACTTGCTTGTCTATTGAACATCGTATTGTCGGACTGCTCTGGAGTAAGAACATAGACACCGTCATACGATGTTACAAACTGTGATAATGAATCAATTAAAGATAAATTATAGTACATGCAGGTCCTGTATATCTGAGGCAGAATATAGCATCCTCAAATGCGTACGAGGGGATCTTGGTAATTCCTTCCCTGAGGGTTAGTGGGTACAAGGGAATACATGTTAAATCCTACACCGGGGGTGGTAGTAGGTTAGGTGGAGTCGCGCTCTGCAGGTTAAGGCATACAGATACATTGAAAATATGTTGGTATGTGCAGGTGAAGGCATACTGATATATTGAAAGCACATTGGTATGAGTATTTATGTTAGAATGAGTACCTAACGCTATATCTAATAAGTTTATATCAAACATCCAATGTATTACAGGTGACCTGTGTGTTCTCCTCAATATTTACTGTGTATGTATGGACGCAAATGTAGGCCAGCATATAACTATAATATATTAGTATTATTTGCTAAATAGATAGCATAAACAATATTATTTC
Source organism: Forbesichthys papilliferus (assembly GCA_025399855.1). Taxonomy (NCBI): domain Eukaryota; kingdom Metazoa; phylum Chordata; class Actinopteri; order Percopsiformes; family Amblyopsidae; genus Forbesichthys; species Forbesichthys papilliferus. The sequence continues at coordinate 6,758 of JAODOY010057376.1, forward strand.
TCAGCAGTATAAGCATATTCATTAATTCCGGTGTGATTAGCAATAGTGTCAATAATAATAAGGTATAGTGATAAAATACCAGTCCATTGCTCATTTTGAGAAATTGTCTGTGAAAGAAAAGGTGGGGGCTGGTCCTATTCCTTATGAAGTCACAGTCAATGTTATGATACACTTTGTCTGAAGGGGTAAAGAAGACCTTGAAACTAGAACAGTGCCGCAAAAACATAAGAAATATGGCATCACATTGGGTGAAGATGACATCTTTGAATTAAAGGATATTCAAAGGGCCTATGAAAAAATCCAGAGAATTACCAATTCTTCTCTGAAGACACGTTGGTCTCTGCTCATGCTGTCTGAGCTCAGGAAGCGAGGTGATATGAAAGAAAGAGAATCACATGCAAGAGCAATCAAAAAGGAGAAAAACAATGTGAGAGCACTGGCGCAACAAAACCAAAAATCCGACTAAGACTGAAAAGCTGAGAAAACAGCTGGAACATTGTGTGCTCCACCACAGGTCCCTGCCACAACGCCTGCCCCCTTGTGTCTTCAAGTGGAAGTGAAACAGGCTGCTGTGAGTGCTTCACCATGGAGTGTAGTTTGCCCATCTGATGACGAAGATGACGATCAGGAAGTGAAGACAGAGAAGCGCCTAAGACCGGTGCGTAAGAACACAGTGAAGAGCGATGCATCCTCAGAGAAAAAACAAGTGATCCTTCACAAACAGCTGGATGAGTGGTCAAAGGGCCTTAAGCAGAGAAGCAGGAATGAAGATCTGAGATCAGCTTCAATGTTATCACAGGCTCTACTGCCTACATCCGTTGGATGGCATGCAACTGTGTGGATTTGTTATAAACAGCACAGAACACAACGCCCTCGAAAAAAAAGGTGGTCAGAATTCTTGACAAGAGAAATATCTGGACGATGGGTGGAGATCCATCTGCTGTCTCTGACACAACTGCTGATTGGACTGTGTATACAGAAGTTAAAGGAGCCATTCATGGAATTTGAAGACTGCTTCAGGACTACGGTGGTGAGACATAGTGGAATGATAAGCAATGACAACCAGTTGAATAACACCACAATCGGTGGAGTCCTACATAAACTGATGCGCTCCATTTACCCTGAGCTAAGGAAAATATATGTCTCCACCTAATCACAATCCGAAAAGAAGAAATAATGGCGAAACAGTGGACATTCTAGCAAGGCTGGACAGATATGAATCCAAGCCAAACCATTGCACTGATTAGGGCCATCCAAACCATGTCTAAGACAGCCGTAGACGAAAGAAGCTGCCACAACTGTGGGCGCATGGGACACCTAAAGGCACAATGCTGGAAGAAAAAATGCACACATTGTCAACCAACATCTCATATGTAAACAAGTCCAGAATCTGATTCCTGGTGGACGTCGGAGCTGAGATCACAGTGTTACCATCACAGATAGCTGACCGCTTGGGCCTGGGATACACTCGTAAGAATATGCATGCTACTACAGGTGTCAGAAAGGGTAAAACAAATATGACAAACCAGACCACTAACCGTTTCCATTGGACCATTGACAATTGTAGCAGTTGGGGTCCTTTGAAGAACCCATTCTTGGCCTGGACATCATGATCAAACTTGACTCTGCTTTGGAATTCACCCAAGGAAAGGTGACATTGAACAGCTGGAGGATAGAGAGCACCACAGTCCAGAACGATCCCATATGGACAAGAGAGAACGAGTGTGGAGATCTTTACATGGATCCAGTATCGCTAACTGGTATTGCACCGCCATGCACCAAGCAATACGTTATAAGCAAGGAGGCCATGGCAGCATCAAAATCATTGTTGAAGATTTGGAACAGGCAGGCATTATTGAGAAAACACATTCAGCGTCCAACAGCCCAATTTGGCCAGTACGAAAACCTGACAAAAGTTGGCGACTTATCGTTAACTAAAGAAAAGCTAATGAGGCTATAGACAAGCTCAAACCACTAGTGGCGGACACCATAACCATATTCGCTTCACTGTCCCCTCAACATACCATCTTTTTAGTGATAGACATGGCAAATGGATTCTGGTTCGTACCACTACACACTGATGTTCATGGACTGCATTCACGGTGGACAATCAGCAATATTAATGGAAAAGAATGCGACAGGGACTGCACAACAGTCCATCAATCTATCATTATTCACTGCGTTGACATCTTCAAGAACTCCTGCCAATATCGTCTGCTGGCATACAATATGTTGATGACATCCTCTTTGCATCTGAAGATGAGGCCACTCATGACAAGGACTTGAAGTCATTGTGCAATCATCTTCACGGAAAAGCCCAGCTGATGCAAAATCAGGTAACATACTTTGGTCAGTTTGTTTCCCAAGGAAAATGTGAAATGACACAAAACCATGTTATTGACATTCATGTGGCTAAGGAGCCCATCAATGTCAAAGAACTTTGTTTGGTTCATTTGGTATGCCTAACTGAGGCACAGAGACGCACATTCAGCAGTCTCAAACAGACAGTGTTCTCTGTACCTGCCTTAGGCATCCCTGATTAAGGTGAACCATTCACACTTTTTGTAGCCAAAAAAGACTGTTACGTGACCTCTGTCCTAACCCAAGAACATGGCGGCGACAGCCTTAATGCTGTGGGTTATTACTTAAAGAAACTGAATGATGTGGCCCTGGGCTGGGGTTCTTGTTTAAGAGCCATGCAGGCCACTTACATTGCTGTCCTGATGATAGCTTCACACTTGCTTGATCAGCATCTCATTATCAAGTGTCCACAGGCTGTGCACACATTACTGACAATTAACTGTGCTGCTCAAGTCACCGCTGCACGTTGGAACAGGTGGTCAACGGTGCTGGAATCAGCATTCAAATGTCCCTTAGATAACCCAGACATGATATTATTTACAGACAGCTCCAGCATCGTGGAGGGGGGTGTAAGAGGCGCTGGATGGGCTGTCACTATGGTGGATAACGTTGTGGCATTGGAGGTGTTACCAGCTGGTACCTCCGCAGAACTTGTGGCCCTATAAACAGGTTCAAGGTAGAACAGTAAACATCTTCACGGATTAAAAATACACGTAAGGCGTCACAAATGACTTCCAACAGATCTGGAAAAACAGAGGGTTCATGACCTCATTCTGAACTGTGAAAAATGGCCCAGAAGTGAAGGCTTTGTTAGAGGTACTTCAACTATCTGTTTAGGTAGTAATCCTGAAAACAAAAGCCCATGGGAAAGCAAGAATCGAAGAAAAAGGCAACGAATTAGCCGACCAAAACAAAACGAAAGGAACAGTTAAAGTCCAATTTCGAAAGGCACCAGCCCCACCAGGACCATTCAGGCATCTACAAATGAATTATATCACTCTACCAAGGTCAAGAGGATACCAGGATGTCCTGATAATTGTTGACGATTATTCATTGCCCATACCAACCTGGAATCGTGTGGCCATACTGAACGGACAAACCATACACTAAAAGACAGATTATCCAAAATGCATCAGGCTGGCTTTGCATGGCCAGACGTTTTACCCACTGTGTTATGTAGCATGAGAGCTACGCACAATTAGACTACCGCGTTAAGCTTTTTTGAGATAGTCACAGGACGACCATTACGATCATTACCATTACGCTTCTTAATTATTGTATGCAGCTCTTAGCAGCTGTGGAAGGGGCGAACACTCATGTCAGAGGTGCATGGGCTGTTACCCCCGACAGAGGGGGGTAATGACTTTGTACCTGAACAATGGGTTTTGGTAAATAAAAAACAAGCAAGGGCTTCCTTAGACTCCAAATTGGAGGGTCCATTTCTAGTGTTGCTTACAACTAAATCAGCACAGGTACAAGGCAAACCAAGATGGATACATGTGAGTCACTGTAGAGTCGAGACAAGGTTATCTATGTGCAGTCAGTGCGTGTCTGCGAGCCATTTCTGGGATAGTTGCTATTGGTGCTTATTGACCGGGATGGGTTTAGCCACTAAGGACCCACTTGTTGATTCAAAATAGTAAACAAATGAAGACACTCCTTCCTTTTCTCCCTTTTCGTGAATTTTAGTGTCTCTCTGGAGTGGCCTGAAAAGAGACAGACTAACTGAGGAGACTTAGACCTGAGTGGCATCATCTATTTCTAATCCTACAATCTAAGCAGGGTGTTACGTCAACATAATGAACGTATAGAGCTAGTGATGGACTAGATTAACAGCTAGACTGGAAATGTAGCCAGTTCCTCTACTGTCACTATAGTTTTTTCTGTTTCTCATTACAGGTGGCGATGAAGATCTACCGCTTGTCTCTACAGATGTACCCTGTGGCTCCTGGTCTGACTCTGTACAAATAAAAAGTAACCTACGAAATTTGGGTCCAAGGCTACTTAATTAACCAGTGGATTGGACAACGGGATCCCTAACTCGGGTCCAAACCTGCATTTAAGACTGTGATTGCAGTGTGTGTAGAGCTCATCCCTATTTGGAGTACATTCCCTCTTCTTTATTTGGGCATTAAAGACTATTTGTCCCCCAGGGCTGTTAGGACGTAGAGAATCGATATTGATAATTAATATACATAATGATTGGGGTTGCTGTGCTCATGTCGTTTTCACAGGTACATCCTGCTAATCAAAATTTTGCACTGCAATACGCCCACAGTGTAGCAAGGGTTGAGAACGATACCAATTGTTATGTTTGTATGTTGATGCCTCAGTCGCAGATGACTTTTATATATTTTGGTATGCTTCTGCTAACATATAATCATATACCAGTACCTGTATCCATTTATTTTTCCTTCATCATTTAAAATTGTGTTGTGTGACCTTTGACCTTTGTTTCTTGTTATGAACTGACAGGGGGGAACTGAATGTAACATTGCTTCGGTCTCGCCGGTGGGGTACAGTCGGTGGAGGACTGCACGCACACCCACACATGCGATCAGCCGATTGCCTTCAGTCGTGTGGGTGTGAGGGAATATAGGCTGGTGACTGCTATGTGGGGGCGTGAGTTATTGTTCATGTCTCCCGTTTATGTTAGGTTACATGACTGTGCACGCCTTTTGGTTTTTGAGTTTGTATTCACTGTTTAAGTTCTTTTCAGTTCAATTAAAGGACGAGCTGTGGGGATCTGTGTTGTTTTTCGTTAATTTGCCCTTGCCTCACCATCCCAGCGTTACAGAATAACCCACACCAAAATAGAGTACAAAGGACTCAAGTTTTCGGTTCTCCCGGATGGCGGCGGAGATTCGCGGCATGCTGGCTGGCGGGCTCCCCGCAAAATCTCCGGCTGCGGGCTTGCGTGGCCTCCCCCCCATTCCAACGCCGGGAAGCAGCACTTCTTCTCTCGGTTCCCCAGCAAGGGCTGATTCGGTGCTTTCGCTGTCGGGGCCCGGATCGGGGGAACGGCGCACGTGTGTCCCCGCCCCCTCGTTATCACGGCACTCCTGGCTCCCTCAGTCCGTTTCTTCGGCAGGCAGATAGGTACTAACACTGCTGAACGGCTCGAGGTAAGCCAGTGGGCGCGGTACACGGTGCTTTTGTTTGCTTACCGGGCTCTTCAGTGGGCCGTAAAGGCTTTTTACCACCAGGGGGTGCAGCTTCCCGACTACTGGGAGCTCGTTGAGCTGTTTTGGGATGCGTTTGGGCAAGGTGAGTTTCGCATGGTTACAGGCGAGTTTGTCCACCGGACCACGGGTGCTCACTGGCTGGGTTGGTTGCGAGCTGTGCCGGGGGCCCACTGGAGCCGCCCCGTGTCGGGAGTCTGCTCCACGCTGGGGGTCTACTGGACCGCCCCGCATTGGGGAGTCGCCGCTCGCAGGGGGTCCGCTGGAGCCGCCCTGCGTCAAGGAGCTGCTCCACACCGGGGGTCCGCTGGACCTGCCCTATGTCAGAGAGAGGCCCTGCGTCAGGGAGTCGCCGCTCGCAGAGGGTCCGCTGGAGCCGCCCCGTGTCAGGGAGTCGCTGCTCGACGCGGATCAGCCCGAGCCGCCCCGCGTCAGGGAGTTGTCGCTCACAGGGGGTCCACCGGATTCCGCCTCCAGGATGCAGGACGCCGGAGCTGCCCCGCGTCGGAGTTTCACGTCACGAGGGTCCGAGGGTAGAGCTCCTAGAGACATCGCCAGGAGGCGAGCCTTGAGGGGCGGTACTGTAACATTCCCTTGGTCTCGTCGGTGGGGTACAGCCGGTGGAGGACTGCCCGCATCCCCAGCGCCTCACACCCACACGTGTACTCAGCCGATTGCCTTCAGCCGTGTGAGGGCATATAGGCTGGTGACTGCTGGGAGGGGGCGTGGTTTATTGTTCATGTCTCCCGTTTATGTTAGGTTATGTGACTATGCACGCCTTTTGGTTTTTAAGTTTGTATTTGCTGTTTGAGTTCTTTTCAGTTCAATTAAAGGACGAGCCGTTGGGCTCGTTGCTTTTCTGGCATCTGTGTTGTTTTTCCTTCATTTGCACTCGCCTCACCATCCCAGCGTTACAGGGAAACTAACTGTTTTAACCCTAATTAAATTATGTACATATTTAGCCATTTGGTTTATTAGGTAGTTCAATATGTTTTACTTTATATAAAGTTTGGAGTGTCAGTATGTGACCTCTGCTTTGTATCTTCTGGCGTTAGACTAGTCTGTCTGTTCATGCTAGAGCAAGGGCACGTTTCCAAGACAACGACATGTGACTTTGATAACAGCATACCACATACCCCGCATCTGGGAGAGAAAAAGTAGAGAGAGATAATATTTCCAGCAAGAGGGTTGACATCAAGTTGTAATAAAACCATCGTAATGACGTTATACTGTAACTGATGTGTTATAATAAAATACTGCAAATCTTAACAACCTTTAGCATAACTGCTAAAAACCAGTGGAATCTAACAAAAGGAAGGTGGGCCATTATATAAGAAGACAGGAGACTACGATTACTGTAAGTTTACGTCTTTCCACCCGCAGCACATTTGGGAGAGCTTCACAAGGAGTGGACTGAGGCAGGAGTCAGTGCATTAAGAGCCACCACGCACAGACCAACGTCCTCTTTTCAGATGAATCTGGAGAAAGAGTGAAGCATCCAAATTGCATTTTCCAACAGGACATGGCACCCGCCCACACTGCAAAAGGTACCAATACCTGGTTCAATCACCATGGGATTACTGTGCTTAATTGGCCAGCAAACTCGCCTGACCTGAACCCCATAGAATATATGTCTATATCGAGATGTATCTGTATATGCACCTTTGCTTCTCAGTGTATTTCATATTTATTGCTTTTTTAGGATAATATGTTGTGTATGCTGTAATTTCTGTCTGAAACTAAGGTGCTTTTTTGTTCAGGTCTTTTTATTGGAAAATAGATTTGTTTCATCTCAATGAGACTAACCTGATAAAATGAAGGACAACATTTTAAAATTAATAAAATATATAATGTGTGTAAGAAAGATATGTTATAACCTTTCCAGTAGGTGGCATCTACTGTACAGGCATATTCTGCAGCAGCTGCTTGATCTGAATGTTACAGTCATAGGCTATTAAGTAAATCCTCCAGAAGCACAGGTAATAAATTATTTCTGCAGAGGATTGTCAGTGATGGATGAGGCATTCAAATGCTCAGGTGTTTTGCAAGAGACATAAGGTGTGACGTGAATGAGAATATTTTTGTTATAGCTTTTCAATTAAAATAGTTTTTGCTGATCTCGATGTCTCTATAATCTTTTTAATTACTGAATTAAATAATGCATATTGCAGACCATTTAAATGATTACTGTTAAATAAAGTATGCATTTGGTACGTACAGTAAAATGTGATATTGCTGTTTTGTAAGGGGATGATGGTTTACGTATAAAAATAATGTCAAGCTGAAATATTACCGTCATGCTTGCTGTACAGTGGTTACAATGTTATGAGTGATAAAGTGTTCCAGTTGGGATTTCATGTTTAGAATGGAGTGGTTTGAGTGTTTGGGTGGGGTATGTGTTTAAAGAAAGTGAATAACTTTGAAAAAAAAACACTGAATCTGTAAGGTGGTCACTTTGCAGCCGCTAAGAGGGACTATGAATGAATATTGATTGCTTTACTCTGTACATCTAGAATAGGTAGGTAAACATATTTAGTATATATCTATAATTTAACCATGTGTAATTTTACATATCTATACAATGACAACAATATTACAATAAAAGTAATTATAATAACCATAATCATCATATTTTGTCAGAAAATGTAACCTGTCGGGATAATCTTGTAAACCTAATAAGGGTCTGCTTCCATCCAGTGAGATAATATAGTGAGAAAATAAATCTCCTAAAGCCGGAGTGCTGCTATGAGTCTGGCCAGAGAGGCTGGCATTTACAATTCAAGATCTCTGAAAAGAGACTTAACGTCGATTGTTCGGCTGGTAAGCATGCTAATGTAGGGGTCTATAGGGTCTGCTATTGATTTCGGATGAATACAGTGGCTACTCTCAGGCTACGCCCTTGAGACTTATTAAGACTAATAGAAAAACATAAAGCAGTGCTAGTGAATCTGGTTCCTGCTTAAATGTGCCAGAAAGCGAGACCCTCCACTGGCCTCAGAGTTTTTGCTTGCAATTTGCATTCCTTTATGTAACAACTTAATCATTCATTCAGCATGTCAAGAAACACACCCTGGTAAGGGCCAGTACCAAAATCAATAAATAAGCCAGACAAGTAGAGAAACACACACTGACACTGGTAATATAATATATACTTAATAGAATATACTATATGTAAAATGCCTGTCATGGCTTGATGGCCCTGCCATGCTTCCTGGGGTTTCCCTTCACTCCCTTGCTTGTCTTGTCATTACACACACCTGGTGCCCATTCCCCTAATTAGGTATATGAGTATATGTAGCCCTGTGTTTCTCCCTGTCTCTGTTGGTTATTGTTTGCTGTTCTGGTGAGTGCATGCTATCTTTTGTTCAAATTAAATTCATTGTTAACTTAACCTGCGCTTGGTTTCTGCCACCTCATCCACTCATTTCGTGACAATGCCTTTGGCTACATAGTCAACATTAAATAGTTAAATATTACTGGTAAAAACAATGGTTTTCCTACAGTGGTGATTGTGATTAGATTTCTATTTTTATACATAGTATTATTGCATATTGACTAGGGGTGTAATGGTTCTGAAAGAAAGACCAAAACTGGGATACAAACATTGTGATGTGGTCCACACTCTTGCATCCCAAACCCGCTGCAAGTGGGGCCCGTTGAGCTCTCGTACTGTCTACTTTGCTACTCTAAGATATTTTTTAATTTCACAATTAACACAATAACAGCTGAGCCTTTCTAAAAAGTTTACAAAACATAACACAAAGAAATGTATAGAGGACACATTTGTTCTCATTCATGGAATCCTTAAAACCCCGTCACTACGATGTCGGGTTTGTAGATATTATGTCAGCTATTTCCTTCCCATCTATTCTCAAACTAAACTGTGAAATAATATTACAAAACAGCCAGAAAATGCTAGGAAATGACAAAGCGTACAGCGTTATGCACACTCGTACACACACATGGAAAGCTGATACACATTGCTGACTATGTGGTTTCGTAGTTTAGACATGTTGCAGCAGTTACCTTGGCTTCCATGTGGTGCTCTCACGTACATTTTCCGCCATCACGTGCTATTGGATATATCATATTTACGACTTCCGAGCACATGAACGGTCAAACCAAATCGTAATTACTAGTGAGGAAACTCAGATTTTTCTGATACCCAAGCTTCTCAGATACGTGGGGTGGTACTAAAAAGATTGATGAAAATAAAGCATACGTGAATGCTAGCATGTTATAGGCCTACATTAAAATGTGTATGCCAATGCTTCAACAATCCATTTCATTAAAAATAAGTTTAAAGATTTAAGTGAACATGGTTTCTGAATGTAATTTGCCGCAGGGGCACTCTTTAAATAGTCCCCTAACGGTACTTCTCTTTTCAGAAAACATCAGCAATAACAATATTTCTGATAGGTGCTCAATTAATTTTAAAACTGCTTCCTAATTGGTCTGCGTGATATATCTCCACGGACTTTAATGCATGACAAGTCATATTTACGAGTTCCGAACTTGTAAATAGGAGTTTTCGACAAGCATGTGAAGGCAACAATAGTCTCTGAGGTGTGTCATTATTGTTGGTAATGACTATGCTTACATTACTATGCAACGCAATTATGAAAATGATCTGCATTTCAATAGTGCTAAATGCTATAAAACAAACTGAAAGCAGACATTAGCTATGTCAGCAGCATGTACATAAACTGCTAATATACTGCATATACACAGGAGCTGAGGCTGAGCTAGCAATATATGCTAATGCTAGGATGACAAAATACACTTATTTTACCATTAATTACAATCTGCAAAATTATATAAATTACATGAATTTGTTGACTGAAATGAAGTATAACATTATTGGCTGTAACATTACTATTAATAACATAAAATAGTGATGTTACAGAAACTTGACCTGATTTTAAGTGAAGCTTTGTTTTAGCTTGATTCGTTCAACCAAATTCATGTGACCATTGACTTTCAATGCTTCTTTTAACAGACTCCCACTTGACTGCTTCAATATCTGCTTCAAAGTTTTAACACGGGTGCGCCTTCGGGGGTTTGGAGTGTATTGCCCTTTTCCTTTTACACTGTTGTATTGCAAGAGTTGGAAGAGTTTGTCATGGAACCTGCTGCAAAAGAGCGCAAACATTCTGAAATGTGGAAACAGTAGAATATTGTGCTTTATATTTTATATATATATTAGATCTTATTGCTTAACAGTGAACACACTGGAAGACCAGTGGAAAGTTACAGAAAGAAAGCAACAGGCTTTGCAGAAGATCCTAGTGAGGGCAGCTATCTCTCAAGGTCAGGCGTGTGGCACAGTGTGGTCTCTGTTATGTCGGCTCAGCCTGACAACACCTTAGTTACCAGGCAGGCATGAGAGGTCATCTTCACCCCGGACTAAGGATTGTGCTTAACAGTTTAGATATCCGTACAGAAGCTTATTTGTGTGTTACACTATTGTAAGAATTAGACTG
>JAODOY010057408.1:0-14579 GCA_025399855.1 Forbesichthys papilliferus
AATGTAGAAATGCATAAATAAATAAATACGTAAAAATACAGAAATAGCCTTTTTTAATACAAAAATTAATTTTTTTTTCAATTATTTTATGTTTATTTAATTATTTATACTTTTATTTATTTATTTATACTTTTATTTATTTATTTATTTATTTATTTTTTATTATGGCAGTCCTGGTCCTCCATATTAACTGAGCTTTGTTTTGTATTATTGATTGTGTTTTGTTTTGTAGTGAAGTCTTAATTTTAGTCAAAACATCATTTTGTTCTGTTCTAGCAAACTAAGGATGTGCCTGTGTGGTTTTTTTTTGTGTGTATGTGAGTGCAAATGTGTATGTACGTGATATTTGATCCTTTAGTCTCATGATGCAAGCATTGCGGAAATGCAGTTTATGCTTCTAACTTGATAAATCCCAAGTGTGTGTGTGTGTCTGTGTGTGTGTGCGCGCGTAATATACCCCGTAATGTACCCCTCAACCTGTTATGCTACCTTTACGCACACACACATGCATACAAACCTGCTAATAATTGCGGTGGCACGCATTCTTTTTTTGTATGCATTTGTTTAATCTTAGTTTAGTATGGTGTTAGCACAGCAATATATATTTACAGTAATAATAACAATGGTATGCACTGATACAGACCTTCCTTATATTAGAATAGACTTGTATTTGTTAAGCCCATTCTATTTTCATGAACTGTTAATTAAGGATACTAGAACCCTAGTCTAGAATGTTATCAGCATTATTCTCTCTGCCCTAATAGGCAATCATTAGTCTCTCTCTCTCTCTCTCTCTCTCTCTCTCTCTCTCTCTCTCTCTCTCTCTCTCTCTCTCTCTCTCTCTCTCTCTCTCAAATCTGGAGGTTATAAAAAGTATTTTTTGTACTGTCCAGTCTCTACGAGGACAATGTCTGTCTGCTTTGTGGGGACACATTGTTCTTGTGTGGGAAGGAAGATGATATTCACACCCACAACAGGTGGAGGTAATCCCTGAAATAGTGCACAGTGCACTATTTCATAACCTTGCACTGTGTAGGTTAGTTGTCCACAAGTGTGGATGTGAGGTTATTGTGTGTGCGCGCGCGTGTGTGTGTGTGCGCGTGTGTGTGTGTGTGTGTCAGAAACAGGGACATTCCCTGATAGTGTGTGTTGGTTGTCAAAAGGTGCATTTACTTCTATGTGGCTTTCTGGCATTGGTCAAGCAAAACTATACTGCGTCAGAAAAGGGGGCTTTTCTCGTTCAGCCATTGGTCAGAAAGGTGTGTGTGTGTGACACATAGGAAACATAAGGTGCAAGGTCGTCGTGGGTGGGGCGGGGGGAATTCGAGGGGGATCCCACTTGACGGCCCAATTTGGATCACCCTCCCTCTCTGTGTTTCCCCTGACGCACGCGCATGCACGCGCGCGCACACACACACACACACACACACACACACACACACACACACACACACACACACACACAGTACAGATACAGTAGGCTCTGCCCTCAGTCCAGTCACTCAGTGTCAGACAAGCACCCGACACACACACACAGTGGTGATGGCACACACAGATAGAAGGATGTCGGAGGCCAAAGCAGTGTTTGTGTCTCTGCTCCAACGACTGAGGAGAACACTTAGGACTCTCAGGCGGCTCCTGACCGCACCAGATCCCCTGCAGACCCAGTGCCAGCAGCCACAGAGTCAGGCCAGGACCAGGGGGGGGGTTCTGGGTCGAGGGGGACGTTCAGAGGGGGTTTGCAGCAGGACAGTGTGCTGCCTGCGTCTAGAACAGGACATAAAAGTAAGTACACTGTGTGTTTCCATTGGTTACACTTTCTTCCTTGTCTTTTGTTTTCTTAAGAGGCAGGTGTATCTGTGTGTTTGGTCAGTCGGTTGGTTTATGTGATTGTGTTTGAATATTTTAAAAACTAATGTAGTTACTTGTTAACATCCTACATTATTGAACAGTGCAAATAGGCTTATATAACATATCAGGAAGGAAAACCCCTGCTAAATTCTAAACATGTGTTTTTAGATTCCTAGAAATAGTATGGAGAGTATTTTGTTTTTTTAAATGAATTACTCTGCAAAAACATAATTTTATATCTAGTAGATAAACCTCATGCATGGTTGTGTGTGTGTGTGTGTGTGTGTATGAGTTTAAGGATCAGGTTACCTCTCGTTTAGTCCATTCCAACTCTAACATTAGCCTCACTGCTGTGTGTGGGTTGTGTGTGTTTAGGAAGTCTTCTGTTAGTGTTTCTCTGTCATTTAAACTTTTTTAACGACAATATGACAGATGTTTCTACAGACTGGGTTCTACAGGCTTTAGGAGTAACAGAATTGTAATGTGTTGATGGTTATTTATTAAGTATACTTCTTGACTAAATTGTTTACTATTTGGTGTTTGTGAAGAACTTGGTTCTTCGTTCTCCATGAAAAGGTGATTTAGATTTTTTAAATATAGCACATATTGGAAATATGTGGAGATTTCACTCAGCAAACCACATATGGTCTTGTGATTTTGTGTTGAGGCAAAATTCTCCTGATTTAACAAAGCTTAACTAAATGTGTTCATAATCCAATACCTTTATGTGCTAATTAGATATGATTGCTCTAATTGGTGTGGTCTGTTGCTGTGGCCTGGACTGCCTTAATAGAGTCTGTTTTCATTATCTGTCCAGATGAAAACGCCTAATTAGATCTGAATAGTGATAGGATTATGATAATGTCCTGTGTTTCTATGCTACTGTTCTCATTGCTTCTTATATTTATATGAGAGAGGGAGAGGAGAGAGAGAGAGGAGAGAGAGAGCAAGCGATGTTGTTTATGCGTGAGAACTTTGACACAGTGACCTACAGGGTGAAGAACATCCCCCCCACTCCCCAAAGACCATGTGCGCTATTTTACATCCCACTACATGTTGTGTCTGTACAGTGGTGTCTGTATATGTACTGAGCAGGTGTGTGTGTGTGTGTGTGTTTATCACAAGGATTTTGTTCCAGCATGAGATCTGTGACCCACAGTGAAACAAAACGAAACCTTCTTGTACATAATCCATAATTCATACACGCAGTGAGCGTGTGTGTGTGTGTGCGCGTGTGTGTGCCTGCGCGCACGCCCAGAGCACAGGTGCCCATCTTTGCATATTTTAATCTTGTGATTAACAGGCGCTAACATGAGCATCCTGTCACTTTGCTTCTCATCTCCATCTGTGATGTGACTCACGCACACACACGCACATACACACGCACACACACACACACACACACACACAGAGAACATTAGAAATGTCAGCTCTCCTTAATTCCTCTGTGATTTGAGCGCTGTGGGATCTGTTGTACCAGAGATCAAATGGCTCACACACTCTGTGAGAGCGGTGGCATTGTTTTTTAGCTTCTGTTAAAACCTCTTGATGCGTCCACGGTACATCTGAATGCACAAGTGCACACAAACACCCTTGCACATGGCACACCCTGGCATATCACACTTCTGTTATCTGGATGAGAGAGAGATGGGGGGGGGGGGAGAGAGAGAGATTCTGGGACGTCATAAAACGTGTGAAACCGGCGCAGGCAGCACAGAATGAGTTAGGAGAGCGATCGAGAGACAGAGAGGGAGGGAGAGAGAGAGACAGAGAGAGGGAGCGAGAGAGAGAGAGACAGAGGGAGAGGGAGATGGCAGCGGCACAGTACTGTGGACGGCATAGTGTTTCCGTGCCTTCGTTCACCGGGAGCGAGGAGAGGGCGTGCGAGAACGGCACCATGCTGGCCCCGCAGGGGAACTACAGGAGCCACAATGCACTGGGGCAGCACAGTTCCAGTGGTTCACTCACCTGGGAAATCCAGGTATGTGGAGAGATGGAAGGAATGAAATAGAGGAGAGGAGAAGAAATGATGGGGTGCAGAAGGATAGAGCGTATGTGTGTTTTGTTGCCGAAGCTATATTACATTAAAACGCAACATTACTTCTTGGCATTGCACACGTTAGAATGTATTATTATTAATTTATATGTTAATAACGGTATATAATATGTCTCAGATCTCAAACTAAAAACTGAATAATGAGCTTT
This sequence comes from Forbesichthys papilliferus, assembly GCA_025399855.1. Taxonomy (NCBI): domain Eukaryota; kingdom Metazoa; phylum Chordata; class Actinopteri; order Percopsiformes; family Amblyopsidae; genus Forbesichthys; species Forbesichthys papilliferus. The sequence goes on from JAODOY010057408.1 coordinate 4,057, forward strand.
ACTTGTGTTAGACAAAGCTGTAAAAGATTAACATTAATTCAAGAATTCCTCTACTCCTTTACACACATGTCGCAAGTGTCTATATCGTGGATTAACTATTATTTCCTAGGGTCTGCCATGTGGAAAGGCCGTCACCATAATTCCGATGTGACGTGAAGGCAGCAGATAATACAACATTATCGTTCAGATCAGAACACATTATACAGTCATACCAATTATTTTATAGAAATTTATGTCAGGGTTCCAATGCAGTGTGGAAACGTATGGAATTTGATTTGAATCATTTCCAGGTTTCAATAAACATGTATGGGGGGGGGGGGGAGAGTCTGTGGACAAAAGAGTAAGGAAAGATATTTGCGTTTCCAGACTATTACCCCTGTTCTGTTTTCTAAAACAGTAGCATTCAACCCTGGTCCTGGGGACCCACCACCCTGCATGTTTTAGATGTCTCCCTGCTCCGACATACCTGGTTAAAATGAATGTGTTCTCTTGTGTGGCTTCTGCAGAGACTGATGACTGTTATAAAATATCAAGTTCAAATGTTCTAAAAATAAATAGCTGATACAAGCAAGAGTGTTTGTCATGGCGTTTGGAGCAGGCAGCCAGCACCGCCAAATGTGAGAGAGCGCGGGCCAGAGCGAGCTTGTCTTCGAGAGCGAGGCAAGAAGTTTGGCGTGCATCAGAACGCAACTCCGCAATTACGCAACTACACACACACCTTTACGTCACAGCCTGCAAAGCAGCTCTGCCTCTTGTATTGATTACAGTAACTGCATGAAGCCTGCAACCTATTGACATCGCCATCTTTTGCATTCTTCATTTGGGATGCTGTCCATGCTTTTACTGCAGCATCTTTCAGTTGCTGTTTCGTGAGGTTCTTCCCTTCAATCTTCTCTTCAAGGGCAAACAATTGGCTAAAGGTCTGGTGATTGACTTGGCCCGTCTAAAACCTTACTGAACAGTATTTTGCTGTGTTGTTGGTGATGTGTTTTATGTTCCTCCCAATTAGTATTACCAGTCTGCCGTAAATTTGCCAGACAGCATGTTTTTGTATTGACAGACCTGCTGCTATCAGGAGTTACATCATCGATATATATTAGTGAGTCATGCAGCCAGATTGCCACATTGAACATTTAGTTTCATAATGTTTGTGACTCATCTCTACTACTTTCATTTTTAATGTCGCCTTTTGATTCTTACTAATAATGAGTGGGCTTACATCTTGCGATATACATTGCTGCTCTTTAAGCAGTCTTCTTCAAGCGGTTGATTGAGGTACCTTCACCCCTTGTAGAACTTGTTCGTCACTGACTTATCTTCACAGCTCTTTACTGCAACATTGTGAGGTCAGGCAGATGTTGGCTTGTGGGTTTTCCTTTTTCAGGACATTCCAAATATTTGCTAAATGTTGTAAAAAACTATATGTATTGCTTGTGCAACGGCTCTGACGGATTTCCCCTATTTTCTTTGTTGCTTTGTCCTTTCTTACACAAATGTGGTCTTCACAAGGTAAAACCAAGAGTAGACATTCATACCTAGTTACCATTCAACCAACCACTCAAATAGGATAAACCACGGCAACCTAAGAAATACCTGTTAGCTGTAATATTGGTAGGATCCAATTGCATGTATATGTGGAAACAAGAGCAGCTGGCGGTAAGGGATTTACTTAGCAGGCATATTTGTGGTCAAGGAACAGGCAAGGTTCAGCAACAGACTATCAGGCTAAACTAGGATGGAAAAAACAGGACTAGGCAGGAGTTAGAAACATGACAGGAAGAAACAGAGTTGACAACTGGAAACACAGAAGAACCAAGAACACAAATCAGGGTAACACCAGAGAAATGAGAAACATTAACAGCTAAAAGAAACACACTGGCAGTTTCTCAATATGCCAAGTGCTCTTCCAATTTACAAGTTTGCATCTAGCCAAGAACGGATAAAATACTAGAGCTGGCCCGAATGTCGTTTTTTGAGCTTCGGCGCTTCCATAGTAATCACTAGCGAATAGACGGAACTTTGATTGAAGTTTGTCGGCACATTCAGACACAACACCGTTCATAGTACTACAAGCGTTTTTAGTTTGTGCTGTTATAGTCTACTATGGTAAACATCAGCACGGCTCAGCTGTGAAAAGAGGGACAGGGGGAGGGGGACACAGACTGACACGAGACGACATAAACAAAACTCATGCCGGCAACTTAAGATCCAAGCTAACAGTCAGGACTGTTTCCGGGCTTGTGCACATGAAGAACTCTACACAGCACAGATTTTGTCAGATCAACATACGGTACTTAAAATTTGAGGTAACACCGGCACTGTACTAACCTAGACTCATGTATCTACTCCACTCCATCGCTCTTCTTTCAGACCACATGCAGTGCATGCTGCGCTGGTCTACAACTTGTCAGTGTGTAGGCTTAACCAATGGAAAATCGAACACACAGAGAAAATACTGACAGCATGTAAAAGGCTAAAAATAGAATATTCAAATCCCCAAATTAAGACTCTAATACCTACACATCAAACGAATACCCAAATAGTCGAATATTCTGGTCCAGCCCTATAAAATACCAGGAAGTGTTCTCGATTTAACGTTTTTTTTTTTTTTTCAGAATGCATTTAGAATCAACAAGCGGCAATGGCAGTCGAGAGAAAACACAACAATGCTAGCTATACTTGTAGAAATACTACTGTTATTGTGTCACAAAGTGCTGTTTTAAGAGTTTTTGAAGCGAGAATATATTTTTTTACTTCAAATCTATGGTCGATTTATCAAGATTGAGTCTAGTTTAAAATTTGCTACAATAATTTCGTACATGTGAGGTCCCGCTAACAGACCGGGACAAACATGATACCTCGCCGGCTATCAAGCATTCAAACGTGTATACAATTTTGTGCTGATAATACCGATACCAGAGTTGTCATCCCTGAGCCCAGGGTATTGTGCAATAGCCAAGAATGATAGCCAAGAATAAGCATCTCAATCTAGATCTGTCCTCGCATTCTTGCAAGACCATTCTCAGAATGACATTTTGCAAAAACTTATCTCTCAAGAACACAAGTACATAACTTGCGTTCTTTGAATTGAGAAACAGCCATGGGTTAAATACAGGGGGAAATAGGTGAAAATAATCCAATCCAATTAAATGCACAAAACAACGGTGTAGACTGAAGACCAGGACTGGAACACAGGAACATGAAATACCAGAAACAAGGAAAATGACTGGTCAAGACTACAAGACTAACTGTGTTGAATGTTAAGTAAATCACATGTTCCAATACTTTTTCTTAGTTTTTTCGTTCTTAGTTTTGTTTAATCTATATTAAGAAAATAGCAGTAAATTAACATATTTTAACAATCTAAGTGAATATAGGGCTGTCGCGATAATCGCAAAATTGGAATACCGCGGTGTTGCTAACCCAACCGCAGGCCGTGGAAAGCAACCTGCCGGTACCACAAACCGCAATGTTTACTTTTTTTTTTTTAAATGAGGCTAGCCCATCGAATATGACGTCTGATCTAGGGCGTGTGCGCTATCTAAACACAAATCCCACCAGCCCCATATTAGCTGGTTGTAGCTTCTTATACCGTATTAGTCCGAATATAGGACGACCCTGAATATATAGTTTTAGAAAAACACTTTTTGAAGACCAAATGTTAAAAATGTATTATACAAAAAATACATAAAATAAAACTTGCTGTATGGTTTTTGAACATTCTTCTACCACATCAGTGGTTATATAGCTCTTTGGCGATTCCCAGTGCCTTAAGTTGAATGACCGCTCTATGGGCATTCCTTCATTTCGTTTTTCAGTCACGTACAGTATTTACACACTCCCCTGTCAATCTCTTGGAAGCTGCCGCTTTTGGGAACACGGTAACCCTGCATTCACACCGCCGACGTGTTCAGCGCGCAAAGAGGCACGTTCCAATTAATTTCCAACGGACGCAAGCGTACCTCGGCGACAGAGGGCGGAGCTACGATCAGCGACAAAGTCTCCCAGCGACAGCGACAGATCTGAGTTGAGAACTTTTCAACTTTATGCAAATTTACAGCGAGTCGCTGGTGACGGAGTTCGGCGACGACCCCAGCGATGGGGCCCATTGTGTTTTTTTATTTTTAATCTCAAACGTCTTTGTCTTGAGTTTATAGCAAATACAAAGGAATTAGTCTTGCTGTATCATCATATATGAAGTACTGGATAGGCCTGTGTGCATGTGTGTACGCAGATCACATTAGTCACCGAGACAGTAGGAGGCTGACATCGCGGCTTCATAAACACTCTGTGTGTGCGCGTATTTGTGTGTGCATTTTTAGAACACTTTCCTGCTGCGAGCATGACTAACAATGCCGCTTCTCCTGTCTTGTGATTCACAGCTATGTAAGCAAAGCCAAAACCTATATACCATCAAAACAAACAGGGAAATAAACACCTGCTAATACACAAGGCTTTGAGGGCTTTCCTATCTCAAGTGCACGCAGGCACGCATGCACACCTAACCAAAGATGTAGTGTTTCCACTGTTGTGACTGTTGCTGAAAGCTTGTTCCACCAGTGTGTTACCAAGACAGAGAATAGGCGAGACTTCGATGAGCGAGTCTTGAAGCCTGTATTGGTGTCATCGCCAGCCAGTAGAGCTAAATGCGATCAAAACAGTTGTAGCAACTCTGATTGGTTCAACGCTGTCCAATAGTTTCAAAATGAACCAGAGGTCTATGCCCAGTATGAGGTGGCAACAACAACAACACTTCCCAATGGAGCGTGGCCAGAACATATTCACAAAGTGAATTTTAGGTCTGGTTACACTAGGCTAGACATACGCAGCATCCAGGCAGCTAAATGTACCATGAGTGACCTGAAAACAAAGTCTATTTACACCAAAACAGTTTGCGGCAGCAATACTCTATTGGCCTCAGATTGATCATAGGTACTAGGAAATGAATGTAATAGCCAATGTTCTTATAATATCCATGTGTTCCATTCATCCATCCATTAGCTTGCATGGAACGCTGGGTCGTTCTGGTCTGCATACATGGTGAAAAGGCCCCCCCTTCCCCCCATTCTAAACGTAAAATGGGAAGTGCCATACGTTGTGAAATCTCTCCTTACACTCTAGTCTGACTTAAAGCTTTTTGAGGAAGAGAAGAAAAGGTTTAATGGTCGTTGGTTTGATTCCACAGGCTGACGGTGAAAGTTAAATGATTAACAGTGATTGCATTTGTGTGTGTGCCTAGCTGTCATCATTAATGGTGGAAAGCTCTCACACAGAACAACTGTATTAAAGGATGACTGGATTTAGGCCTGCCCTAGTGAGTGAGTCTACATGTTGTGTTTCCAACTCTGTGCAAAGCACATTAGCACTCCCACCACTAACGCTGCGTTCACACTGAGCAAGGCAGACGGCAGAGATGGCAAAACACTTTTTGGACAGCACGACAGGCCAGAAAACGTTGCTATGGCGATGACACGGAGGACGGCAAAAAAATGTGGAAACTTTGTAACTTAAGACGGCATGCCGTTTGCTTATTTTGTCGGCTTTTTTCTCTTGTCCAGGCCATTAACGTGGTATCCGGGGTGCCATCTTTCGTGTCCTATGTGCTGAGTGTCTAGTGTTCCTCTCCACACCTACATAAAGCTACTGTGCCCCTACCATCAGCAATACGGCCTGGGGTCTGGTGTCACTGGAGCAGGATTAAGGGTTGTGCCTTTAAAGGCAGGGTTAGTCAGGGTTGGTCATTCTCCAGTATGCTTGCTAGCTTTGCTCTTAAATCAAAACAAACTCCCTCAGAACAACCCCCCCTCCCCCCCTTTCCTCCAAGTCTAGGGCATTGTTGTTTTGATCGGTGTTCGCCACTTTGTTTATGTTCCTATTTACGGAGTCAGGGCTGTGTAGCCCTACACAGCCCTGACTGAAGTACCAGAATATTCTTTCAGCACACACACAGCACAGAAGAAGAATATTTGTTTAATTTGACAAAACGTGTCTATCTTAGAATTAGCTTACAATAGCTGACTACCTTTCTCAGATGGTGATTTAACATGTTTGTTATTTTCTTTTGATAACACTGATTCGTTGATTGTGTGTTTGTTACAGGATGATGTGCCAGTAAAGGAGATCAGTATTACGCACCATGTAAAGGAGGGCTCAGAGAAGGCCGACCCACGGCAGTTCGAACTCCGCAAAGTATTGGGACAGGGCTCCTTTGGAAAGGTGTGTCCCTGAATGTGTCTATGGTAAATGTGTCCGTGTGTACACATTTGTGTGTGTTTGTGTGTGTGAGAGAGATAATCATTGTACTTGGCTTTTTTTATGTGGGTTTGTGTGTGGGCTTAATTTGAGCATGCGTGTGTGCTTGTGTAAGGTTTAGGTGTGTGTGTGCGTGTGCATTGTGTGTGTGAATCATTGTACTCATAACTGGCTTTGTGTGTGTGTGTGTGTGGGGGGGGGGATTAATTTCCACTCCAGTCCCCTTAATGTATCCCTGTGGCAGTGGTTGACACACTGTTGCCATGGTGATGGCAGCACAAGGGCCCTTCTTGCTGCCTCGGAGACCCATCATGTTTATGAATGAACAAATTACCTCACTGCTGGATCTGTGTGTGCGTGTGTGTGTGCGTGTGTGTGTGTGTGTGTGTGTGTGTGTGTGTGTGTGTTATGAATATGACCACATCAGAGCCAGCAGGAGCTATGCACAAAATAGTCATATTTGTGTCCACACACCCACACACACACATACATTTTTGACTTTGTGTTTGTGATACAGGTGTTTCTTGTGAAGAAGGTCACGGGACCAGATGCAGACCAGCTCTACGCCATGAAAGTTCTTAAGAAAGCCACTCTCAAAGGTGGGTGGACGTGAGAGATGAGAGAGCGTCTAATAAATGCATCCAAAAAGCTACTACATTAATGAGTTCTCTTCATGCTAACTAGCTGTTAGCTTGAAGCTAACTCTCCTACTCTCCGTGGTACTGCATTTTATGAGGTGTCTTAAAATTACAACAATCTGATATACTACATATAGTCTTTTATTCTTTTCATTTTTTTTACCTTCTCATTTAAAATGCAAGGTCAGATTTTTACAGAACGAAAAGACAGGGCAAAGTGCGTTTGTGTGTGTTATCCATCTTATTTCTGGAAGGAAAGTAATATATTTGATTCACACTGTATCTATATATACATGGTTGATTGTTCATGATTACAACAGCAAGACTGCATGAATAGAAATAGCCTAATGAGGGGACGAATAAATAATATCCTTTATTGAAAACAGTGGCTGTTGTTACATTATGGATGTGTTGTCATATTATTATTTAAGCATTCCTGGTTATATATATATATATTTTTTTGTATGTGCACGTTATAAAGATAATGTGTCATTGTCAAAACACAAAGAGATGTATGTCTGATGTTCAACTTGCAAGCACCGCCTGGTGGCAACATACCGTATTGCACCCTAAAACCCCTTGGCTCACATTTCTTTTCATTCTAGTTGTTTTCTTTAACTTTTTTTTGTTTTGCTTTCTCACGTTCCACCATCGTTGTTTACTACCTGAAAGAAGTAAATATGTAGAGAGAGAGAAAGCTGTGAGATGATTGATACGAGGAAATATTTATTAACATGGATGAAGAGGGACTTTGAGAAAGAGATGGAAGGAAAGAGTTAAAGAGAGGTTAGACTGGTGTGAGGTTTGCCTTACAGGGTCCAGGTTGATTGTCAGCCATTCACTTGTTAATATTAATAATAATGTTAATAATATTAATACTAATCCTTTTCATTTAGAAGAGGGCATTTCATAACGTGTGTGTGTGTGTGTGTGTGTGTGTGTGTGTGTGTGCGCGCGCGCGCAGTGCGAGACAGAGTGAGGACAAAGATGGAGAGAGACATTCTGGTGGAGGTCAACCACCCCTTCATCGTCAAGCTGCACTATGGTAAGGGCACTGCCTGGGGTCAGCCAAGAAGCGCTTCTATATTGTGATGTCACACGCCCAGGCAAACAGCTCAGGCTGGCTTGAGCCTCATTTACATATGTAATGATGTCCGTCTTCGTCCACCATAGGCCAGGCTTCCTCACAGGCATTATTGTTATTATTATTAGCTGTAATCTATCTGTCCTTCCTTGGTCAGCGTTCCAGACAGAGGGGAAGCTCTACCTCATCTTGGACTTCCTCAGAGGTGGAGACCTTTTCACACGGCTCTCCAAGGAGGTACGCCCTCTTTTAACTCGGTCTATATACAGTATGAACTCAGGCTTTACACCGACTTTACATATCACTTCTTGTTTCTTCATGCTTACATCCAGTGTCTCTTTCCAAAGTGCATTACTTTACATGGACTACATTGGCTGTACATGTTATTTTAGCTTTATATTACTTTACATAGACTTTAGTTTGTTCTGCACATACTGTAGATTTTATTTGAGCTTTTGAGCTACTTTGAGATCCACTGGTTTGAAACAGGGAAGCAAAGAACAAAATTCTCAAATGACATACATTGTGTGTGTGTGTGTTTTAGGTGATGTTTACAGAAGAAGACGTGAAGTTCTACCTGGCAGAGTTAGCACTCGCTCTTGACCATCTTCATAGCCTGGGCATCATCTACAGAGACCTGAAACCAGAGAAGTACGCACGCACGCACACACACACACACACACACACACACACACACACGCACACACACACACATAATGTAGTTCCTGTAATTCGATTGTGTGTTCTTTCAGCATCCTGTTGGATGAGGACGGGCACATCAAGCTTACCGGTGGGTAGTATTACTGTGCGTGTTTGTGTGTGTGTGTGTGTGTGTGTGTGTGTGCCCGTGTGCAACTCTGGAAAAATATAAAAGACACTGCACATAAAAATAAATGAAAAATTGTATACTGTAAATATGTAAAAAAGAATAAAAACGTATTTTTATTCTATAAAAGTGCATATATTACATGCAAAAGTAAATTTTCCGAACCTGACATGCCAGAGGAATTGTTGTCACAAGTCCATGTGGGGAGCTGTACATTGAAACGGTTTGTGAATGGCTGTACTTTAAAAAGAATACTTGTCACTTGATTGGATGAACCATCTGGTCGTTTTCACTGTCTGCACCATTGTCGGCACACCTAAACCACGCCCATATAGCTATAAACACGACGCTGATTAGAAAGTTCAGTTGCTACTCGGATACAGTGAAAATGATTCCGAGGCTTTCCAGACTGATTCTCAGGGCGAAATTTAATTGAAGATCGCAAGATCAAGATGGTCTCGCAAGGATAAAACTTTCCAACATGGGGAAATTCATGTGGTTGTACATGGTCCCGTACATGTCTCATTGCGTATTCTACTGTAAACTCCATACCGCGGTGTTGTGCCAAAAAGGTATCCACAGCCAAACATTTATCGGAAAATATAGACATTATGTTTTCACTTGGTTATTGGTTATACTATAGGGCTGTGTGTGCTCTTGTGGGCAGAAACTAGTTTTTAACAAACCACTTTTTAGCAGATCACTTTTTGGCATGACACCTGCAGATGCCGTGAGACACTGTTCTTGTCAAGTTAAACTAGCCTACAGCTTATTGGATTTTTTCATTTGGATATGTGGTTTATATTTTCTTTTGGAAAGAGGATTGGATTACATAAAGAGAGTTGGATTATTTGGATGCTGATTTGAACACGAGAATGCCGAAGGGATTTGGCAGCCAGGTGTTAGCAGGTAGGCTAGGCTACTAAACCAGTAGCTTTCAAATAATGCACAGTGACTCTGAACCACATTGTGTGCTTATTTCTGCTATCATACTGTAGGCTGTTAAAGGACAGTAAGCGATTTAGCTATGAAATTGTAGGCTGTTGAAGGACAGTAAATTTAGTAGGCTAGTAACTTGCATTGCATAAATACTGAGCTGATTCGAACGCGCTCTATGCTTTTATATCCACGTGGTGTTACTGGGAGGGGTAAGTAAATTGGCGGAACATCTACGCATCTAGTCCTACGTTTCTGGCCCTCCCAAAAAATCCTGAACAGAGAAATTATGATATAGAGTTTAACGGTCTAACTCTACAATACTACATAGTTAAGTGTTTTCACATGTTTAAATGAATGGATATAGTATTTCCAAGTAAATCTCTGTATTTGCTTTACACAATCTTTAATGGTTTTCCAGAGCTGTATGTATGTCTTGCATGCCCATGTGTTTTCTCTGAATGCCTTTGTCTGTGTGAGACGTGTACATGTTTGTGTATTATACAGCACGTTGTCTATTACACTGTGGACAAGCTTCCATTGATGTGTGTTACTGCAGCATCACATGTCATGTGTGTGTGCGTGTTTACAGACTTTGGCCTCAGTAAGGAGGCCATAGACCACGAGAACAAGGCCTACTCTTTCTGCGGGACGGTGGAGTACATGGCCCCCGAGGTGGTCAACAGACGAGGACACACGCACAGTGCCGATTGGTGGTCGTATGGCGTCCTTATGGTGAGCCCCGTCATCTGTGATTCAGCGGGGGGGGGGGGGGGGGGGTTTTTTT
>JAODOY010057419.1:0-17774 GCA_025399855.1 Forbesichthys papilliferus
CTACCAGGAGCACTAGGCTCCAGACAACACAGCCCTCAGGTTCATAGGGGCACCCAAACCTCTCCACCACGATAAGGCGATGGTTCCCGGAGAAGCTGAGCAACGCCATACTGATCAAACACAGAGTGATTCTCATACTGCTCCTGTGTCGTGAAAACCCCATCTTAGCTATGTTTGTTTTCACTGCTCAGGGTTGATCCCATGATGAAGATTACATATTGTATGCTTTGAAAGCAAATGAAGACCAGACACGACATATTGGTGTGTCAGTGTCACTGAAGTCAAACTATGCATGCATAATATTAGTGTTATTTATTAATGTGTTTTACTGCCCATGTAAGGTTATACTACCTTGCCTATAGTGTATTAAAGACATGTTCAGGAAAGGTTCTGTAACCATGGTACTTATTTACCATAGCTGAGTGACTGAGTAGAATTGAAGTGTTTTTAATTTAATGTGACACTTCAGTTCTAAACATACTGTACTGTAGCTAACTAATGGATTATATGCATGTACAGTATTTTAGGGGACTTGGGTTGACACAACATAATAAAAAACCAGAAGAAAGACACTATTAATTATATAGTTTTTATTTTCAGATATGAACACACAATCCCCTTGATCATGGGTTTATGAACCACACACTCTCACAAGGTAAGACGGGAAAAACAACAAGTTAGCTTTACATCTCTCACACTTATATTGTGTCTACAGCTTTGTTCAATTACCAATTATCTCAACAGTATTTGGAAACTCCAATTGTCAAAGGTATCTGTTATTGCAATGAAGGGCAAAACTAGGGCACCAAAAAAGGTTTAATTAGCTTGTTTTAACACATAATTCATCTGAAAACATGGTGTAGTTCATCTACCAACATTGTACATAGACAGATTATTGCAAATCAAAGACCTGAAGGATGGTGCCAAAACCTCTTCCTTAACCCTACAGGATTACAGTAGTCTGAGGTATTTTATATCACACAAACACACACATACAAATGGCAGTAGCGTTCGAAGTGAGCTTGTGACTAGATGGGTTGTTTGGTACAGTTGTAATAGGCCGAGGAAAGTGAACAAGCAAACACATTTCTCATCAACTGACTACAAAGTGCTCTGGGCAAGGCACTTATCCCCAACTGGTGTTTGTCAGTACAAGACCATGGTCAAGACCTTATTGTGTGGGGGTTGTACAGATGTCCAATGTACCAATGTAAACATGCATCAGCTCTTTGAGCACTGTAAATATGTCTGATGGAACACGGGGCTGTTGATTTTGGGTGCCGTTCCAACTTAAAATATGTTTAAACCTGCACAGAAGTGCTAGCCTGGTTTCCAGGTTATGTTTACTGGTCCATTAATTCATCTAAAACATTGATGAGCTGCAAAGAGCTAGCCTGCATGTCTCTATGAACCACAATAAATACAATAATTTGGAAAGTCTAAGTCTTCAGAAGCCATACATTGAGATGCACACAGATGTATACATGTGATGTCACCAGCAACATCATCAGCATTCGACTCAATTTAGCATGAATCCAGACCAGCCTTCGGACAGTTAGCTTTTAGCAAAATGCTTATTTTGACTAATCTAAGGCTTTACAAAAAGGTGATATCCTAATAAACAAGTTATACACATACCTTATTTCCTATGAGATGTGATGGGGGGGGTGCTTAGGCTTGGAGTTGCTGTCCTAAATGACGACAACATTCTAGGTTCTTTACAACAGAAGGAAGAAGAGCAGGGATGAGGAGGACGGAAAACCTGGCTCCTGGTAGTGCAACTACCTAATAGGTTAACAGTGGAGCTCCTTCACACTAACCCTCACTTTAAAACACACACGCACGCACACACATCTTGCCATACAGGTTACAGCACCAGTACTGCATAATGTTTAATCCTTACAGTTTTCATTTCAGTAGGGTAGAAGGGTTTGTCTAGTACTGTTAGCTGAGTCAACAGACTGCAATCTACATTTGACACCAAAGACCTGCGCTTTCATGCATGTCTAAACACACGATTCCAACATGACTGTCGGGAGAGTATAGGTAAGGGGGTTTCCGTGTTACAAAGGATGAAACTTGTAGTTTAATCATTAATCGATGGAAGCACATTATGGTGTTGAAACGTGCTTAGCACATACTGTGATTTGTTTTAACATTTGTTTATTTTCATGTATCATGTTGGGTTCTCACACTAACATGTTACACTGCAATGCAATATCCTCCTGACCAAGCCATCTATTTAGCCATAAAGTATCTATGTTTAAGCAGACATTTTACCTTGTGGGGTAAGATAAGAGAACTTAATTCCTTCATTCCAAAAATCAGTAAAACCTGATTGGAATCGACAGGGAAATGATTCTGCCCCACTCAAATGTTTTAAGAAAAGGTTTTATGATTTTAAACTACCATAAAGGGTCTTAAAATGGTAGTGTGCAAGAATACACCATATATATATATATTCAACCCTTAATTCCACTTTAAGAATTATGGTGTAGTATTCAAGTGATTTTAAAGATATAAATGTATACATTAATGCTTTTCTTGAAATATAATTAAGGTTTATACTGGTGGCTGTTTGCTTGATGATGCTACTCAACATGTGGCAGTTGACACAATTTCTGTATGTTATCAATATGTGGGTTACAGCTGGTCCACCTATAATTCAATGGTGTTTTGACCATCTCCCCTCCACACACACCTCTACTCCTGATCAGTAACACACTAATGTGAAAATGGTGTCCATACGAAAAAAGCGCAAAATATTGCTTCATGGCATTCTATGAAAATTATATAAAAATATTGTTTTCTATATTTTACACATATTTTAGCCTTGGCTTGTAAATTCCCAGTGACGTCACATTCCAAAATAACAAATCTTTCAATTGGACAGCAAACTATTTCCACATTCTCAATTTCTGCTACACTACAGAAAAATCTCATAACATCAAAGTTATTTATTACAATATTGAGTCTTACTATTATTTTTTCCCTAATAATTAATAATTAAAAAACTTGCATCCACCACATAAGCCTTTTCATAAAATACCAAAAAACACAATAATCTATCCTGTTTTAAGGATACTTTGCAGATAATTGATCAAAAAAACATTGAGGGGAAACAAATTCACCTCACTGGCAAGATGTTTGTTGGTACAAAGAAAAATCTGTAAGACTCAATACTAGATTAAATAAATTATTAATGGAGATATTGGAGTGTATGTACATTGTATCTTATGTGCAAATCAATATTAGATATTGTGTAAAATTCTCAAATGAATACAAAATTATATATTACACTTAAATGTACGAGTCTGAATCACATAAAAAGGTCACAGACTGCAGCTCTTGAGTCTTTAGTCTCGGTCTTTGTGGGTAACATCCTTGGCCAGGCGCACATTTGTTTCATACAACTTAAACATTCGACTGTGAGATGACTGGATTGCCTACAACGAAACCAAAGACATTATTACACAATCACTATGCTGATTAAAACATTCACATATTAAAAAAGTACCCAAACCATTCCCATTCAAACCCTGTAGTATTTCTTTGACGTCTTTACATCATTCTAAAAGTGCCTTTTCGACAGGATTTACACTGGGACAACCATGAAAAATATGTATTCTGCATATATAGTATAGTGCACATTCAGCCAAATCTGCTTTTCAAAAAGCTGTATGACAGACTTGCAGACACTTCAAGAGGGCAAAGAGGTGCTAATGTTTAATTCATATAGCACGTTGGTAGGTGACTAGGGTCAATTATTGCAAAAATGTAACTATTCTAGTCACTTATACTGTATGTGCACTATAACCAATGGCAACCTTAGGATAGTTGACAGTTTAATCTAGGATACCAATGTCGAGGTTTATTTCAGGTAATGCTGGTCTATTGACCATACAGATCTAATGAAGCGGTGTCCTGGCCAAAGTTGTTAGTAAACCAAAGAGAGAGACCTGTGTCAAGCCAAGCGTGGGGCACAGGGATCGAGACTACAGCAGAGGACACCACATCTGACTGCTTCCCCCCTCCCTTACGTGCATTACAATGTTCCAGTATTTCAGACAGACTACTATTCCTGACGAGGTTAGATCATACCAACACAAGAGGACGGGGGTGGAGGGAAAGGAATCAGAGGTCAGGGGTTATTCAGGTCTGTGCAACTTGGCCTCCCTCTCCCTGCGTTTGAGCTCCTCCTTGTAGCAGTAGGAGCAGTAGCTCTCCGTCTCAGGGCGGCCGTAGAAGGAGCAGTTCTCCCTCCTGCACCTGCTCTGCTGGAGGCAGTAGGCGGGGCAGCCCCGCCCCCTGCCCCGCTCCTCGGCCACCGCCGGCGCATCGGCGTCGGCAAACTCCAGGCAGTCCCTGACGCGGCCGGTGTGGAAGCCGTTGGTGTAAGTGTGGGACTTGTGTTCCCCCGGCATGCTGTAGGGGGAGCCAGCGGCCACCCGTGCCGGGGAGCAGCTTTGGGAGGACAGCGAGCGGTTCTGCTGGGGGTAAGTGGCGCACGTCTTCAGGGTGCCCAGTGCGCTCCGGCGGTACGCCTCCTGAAGGCAGGGCGGTGTCGGTGGCGGCGAGCCTGCGCTCGCCTCCCGCAGGCGGATGACACTGGAGCGCTGGACGGGCGGGGTCTGGCTGTAGTGAGCTGACACGGGCACCGAGGGTGGTGCAGCCACTGACGGCGGCGGGGGCCTCCGGATGCGAGGGGAGCCGTGGGGGGACGGGCTGCGGCGGCCCTGGAGCTTCAGGGCGGCCACGTGCGGAGAAACGGATGCGCCGCGACACTGCTGGAGCTGCTGCACCGCCGGGGAGCAGCCGTCTTGGAGCGGGGGGGTCGGGGCGGCGGCCCAGTCTCTGTCTGTGGTTGCCACGGGCAACGTGGCAGGCGGCAGTGGCGGGGGCGTCGGGCAGCTCTTCTTCTCCGCCTCCCTTCTCCTCTGCTCCTGCTCCTGGCTGAAGCGCTCCTGCGCGCTGCTCAGGTAGAAGCCGATCATCTCCTCGTGGAACTGGTGGCGGTGGCTGGTGAGCAGCAGACCGGCCAGAACGAACTGGCGCTCGCCCTGCATGGCCGCCCGCAGGATGCTGAGGCTCAGCTTGACGTCAGCGCTGTACTTCCAGGGGTCTGCCGGCGGCCGCTCGCCCAGCAGTCGGGCCAGCAGGCTGCTGCGGTCCCTCTCCAGCAGCGGGGAGGACATGCCGGGCAGCCGCTCCGTGGGCGAGGAGCTCACCGTCTTCTCCGAGGAGCTGGAGGTGCTGGCCGACTGGCCCGACTTGTCCGACTCCTCCTTGCCGCCGTCCTTACGCCACTTGGCCTCCTTCTTGGTCTTGGCCTTGCCGCTCTCGCCGTTGTCCGCGCTGCGCCCGCTCCCGCTGCCGCCCGAGTTTGAGCGGTTGATCTTGCCGTGCACGAGCCCCCCGAGACCGCCCATGTTCTTCTTCAGCTTGATGCCCAAAGTCTTGCTGAAGCTGCCCAGCTTGTTGGCCACCGAGTCCGTCCTGGTCCTGTCCTTGTCCTTACGCTGCTGCTGGGCCTTCTCCCTGGGCTCCCTGGGATCCTGGGCCTTGTCTTTGCATGGCCAGGTGGGCGGGGCCTTGCCGTTGAGGTTGGAGTTGCTGCCCACGGACTCCCGGTCAGAGTCCATGGAGTCTGCCAGGGACTGGACGTCCTCGCCTGCCGACGCCGTGGGAGACTCAGGCATCGCCAGAGGAGCCTGCAGGTGTTATTAGGAGCGAGGAGTGAATTATTAATAACATTAGTAGTAGTAGTGGTCAGTCTGTCTGTCTGTCTGTCTGTCTGTCTGTCTGTCTGTCTGTCTGCTTACCCTTGTTTCAGATGGTATTCTGATCCAGGTGACGTTCATGTAGCTGTGGAGGAGGTTTAGCTTGGCCTCCAGCGACAGGATCAAGCTGAACAGAGGAAAGAAAAACACAGCCAGTCAGCAGAGATGACCACACCGAGCAGGAACGTCTGCCTGACTGTAGCGTTGCTAGGCGTGTGTTTTGTCTGGCTGACAACGCCAATGAACCGCTGCAGAGCGAAGCTGAGTTATTTTCACACTGGCTGAATGTTCCTCTGCCAGGGCTCCCAGCTGTTTCGGAGCAAGGTGACCTTAAATGACCTCTGCGACTGGGTTGGCTCAAGGCACCGTCATGGCCACACCTCGTTAAAGTTCCAGAAACTCTAATTCCAGGGAACTCAGCAAATTAACACTGTGACACGATTTGCTTTTTCCTCCTGTGTTCCCCTTGAGAAGTGTTTATAAATAATTTCTTCTTTCCTCCCTCTCGTCAGTGATCCTGTCTTCTTTTCTTTCTTTTCTCTCCTCATTAGGCACTTTTCCACTACAGGAACTTCCCAGGTGGAGCGAACGTTTACAGGAACCGCCCTATAATCGTTCCTTTCCGTTTCCATTGCGGTTGTGGAACTACAAATATACAGCGTTGACTAAGCATTTCCTAGCACAACAAAATAATAATATATATTACTCCAGTGGCAGAACTAACATTAGACTGTAAAATCTGAGATTTTATAGATTATATTGCAGTACCTCAAGGTCATGTCAACCTGAATGTTAAATAAACGGCAGCCGTAAGTACCTGATAAATGAAGATAATGGCGCTTGTTACACTTACATCACGAATAATAAAGAAATGCTGACCCTGCAGATTTTCAAGGCAACACGGCAGTACCTACCCCAGAGCTATTACTTATTTTGCCTCCAAAACCAGTCCTGAAAGAGGTCCTATTATATAGTAAGCAATTGTAAGCTAATACACTTTTTGTCAAATTCACCAAATATCTTTTCGCAGTCCACTAGCTTACCGTTCTGTGCGTGCTGAAAAAAGTATCTGATACTTATACACAGCCCTTGCTCCATAGCAACACAAACACAGTGCTGCAGACCGCACACAACAACAATGTCCTCCTAGCCTTCACAATGCATTTCCAATGTGCGGGGCAGGTGCTTCCGAGGGAGCACCCATTGGCATTGAAGCCATTTTGATGTTTGATGAGTTTGATGCTAGCAAGCGTTCTTTAGTTTGACTCTACTTTTCAGTAGGCTGTTTTAGGGGCCCCTAAAACAGCCCCCCGTGGTCCTAGGGTATAAACGCCTATTGTTTACCTTTCCTACTGGCGTTTATTGGTCTTACACCGCTCACTTCCAACATCCACTGTCAAACGTAGTGCCTGAGAGAGCCCCTTCCATTGACTTACAGCCCCCTCTCTCTCTCTCTGTGCTTGGTGCATACTGTACTTACTTGGCCATCTTAGTGTTGTCGTTGTCATCGCGGCCCCAGTCCCAGCCGTGGCCGGGGTCTGTGGCGAAGTGTAGCGACAGCAGCCTATGCTCTGAGTCGGTCAGCGGGATCACAGCTGCACAACACAACACCACACACATCAGACTCCACTCATCGATTAGACCAGGCTAGTGGGTTTGTATCATTTTAACACATCACTGCATAAAAATATATATACACTATATTGCCAAAAGTATTGGGACACCCCTCCAAATCATTGAATTCAGGTGTTCCAATCACTTTCATGGCCACAGGTGTATAAAATCAAGTAGACTGCTTCTACAAACATTTGTGAAAGAATGGGTCACCCTCAGGAGCTCACTGAATTCAAGTGTGGTACTGTGATAGGTTTCCACCTGTGCAATAAGTCCATTTATTACATTTCTGTTAGTGGTACAAAGGGGAAGCGATTGTGATCAGCAAAAACTCATCCACAAAGTGGTAGGCCTCATAACATCACAGAGCGGGGTCAGCGCAAACTTTCTGCAGAGTCTATAGCTACAGACCTTCAAACGTTGTGTGGCCTTCGGATTAGCTCAAGAACAGTGGGTAGAGAGCTTCATGGAATGGGTTTCCATGGCCGAGCAGCTACATCCAAGCCTTACATCACCAAGTGCAATGCAAAGCATCGGATGCAGTTGTGTAAAGCACATCGCCACTGGACACTAGAGCAGTGGAGAAGTGTTTTCTGGAGTGACGAAAGTTTGGTGGAGTGGGGATTATGGTATGGGGTTGTTTTTCAGGGGTTGGGCTTGGCCCCCAAATTCCAGTGAAAGGAACTGTGTTAATGCTTCAGCATACCAAGACATTTTGGACAATTTCATGCTCCTAACTACGTGGAAACAGTTTGGGGATGGCCCCTTCCTGTTCCAACATGACTGCTTATATTTAAACTGGGCTAGATACTGTGTCTAGATTCTAGATTAGACCAGCCATTACAGTACAGCACACATGCTACTGTAATCACTGATCAAACCTGATCAAACCAGAGATGAACAAATCACATGAAAATGCAGCATGTAACAACATTATGCACATTCTAATGTACAGAGGAGCAGATATATTACCATCTTACATGTTTAGGTGTACAGACACCACCAGGTGTTAAACACTCTAGACACAAGTAATATTCAGCAGATTGTTAGAGACCATATAGACCTATCATATGGCCCTTTAATGATTAAATAATATTCTGTATACATAGTTTGCAACAATATCAATACTTTTGAAGTCCTAAATGAATACCATGGGGAATATATCTACTGGATACCAGACTAGCATGTATGCATCCAGAAGAGATTCAATACTGATTCATTACCACACCGACACACACATCAAGGTCGTGATAGCGACACAAAGACAAACACCGCACAACATGTTGTTATACAACACCTCTGACTCACTCTTTTGTGGTCATGCTAGGCTTCCTCTGGCTATCGTTTGCTCTTTGTATAAGTGACAATTATACAAGCAAAAAGTAACACAGTCACTTGTCTTAGATCTTTGTTAGTGTGAGACATGATTATCCCTGGAGGAGAAACATAAGCCACAACACACTCACTCACCCGCACACACAATGTATTTATATGGTGTTCCCATTGCTTGTACAGCACAGGACTCTACTGAAAATTAAACACTATGATCAAATGTATAACCTAGTACTGGAACAGATGTATTCCCAAGCCTCAGTGGAACCAATATCCTAGAGGAAGTATCAAGACGTTACCAGTTACCACAGTAACAGTAAGGCACTGCTGTCTGACTTGACATCACCAACAAAATGTGGGAGAATAAATGATTGATATAGAAAACAACATGTTTTCAGTATACAGTAAGCACATTTGTAATGGTTGAAGTATCATATTAGACCAGGGGCAGGATCTGACTACAGTAAGGCTAAACTAGGCTCACTACAGCATTTCAATATGCCTATAGGAAGATAATAGCAAGACAGGTGTTCTTGTCTCCTAAAATATATATTTTGTGTAAATGTCATGTTTGCCTGCATGAGTGTCTTTCAGTTCTGCTTTTTATGTTTGCATATACGTTTTCAGTTGTCTTGTTTGACTGGTGTGAATGACAATTCGTTTTTTGTGACTCATTAGTCTGTCTGTGTGTGTGTGTGTGTGTGTGTGTGTGTGTGTGTGTTTGAGTGAGTGCTTGTTAACTCGTGAATATCGAAAGTATGTTAGCTGTTGTGATGGTTGTCTGTAGTGTTGTGTATTGGCAAGAACCTGGCAATACAATACGTATCACGATACAGGTGCCGCGATTCTATATATTGTGATACTGTAAGCAAGGAGATATATTGCGTATTCTAATATGTGGAAAACTGTAATAGCAATGCTAATGTGTGGCGCCGCTGCATACAGTACAATAACAGAAACACATACGTAAACTTGCTCAGGGACTGCAGATGTAAATTCTTAAAGCTAAATCTAGTAACAAGCCTCTTTCCTCTCTTTTGAGGTTAATGTATTTTGTACATGGTCCCTTTTACAAATACATTTTGAAAGAACATATTATTTTAATCTATGCAATGTAGAGAATCGATACAGTATCACGCAACGTAATATTGCGATATTCTAGTCTATCAATATTTTCTTACACCCCAAGTTGCGTGACAAATCTAACATGTAACAATCAAGGAGAAGGGTTCTGGCTGGGCTGCAAAGCAGAGGAAAAAATAAGTGTGAAGCCACACGGCTTCAGTATCTTATCTACTTCAGTATCGGTAATATGGGCCTACTGTATAGGAGTGCTAACCATCTATCTGCTCCAGCAGTTACTAGCCTACAGTATCAGCCATAATACTAGCAGTCATAACCATCTAGTGGATTTTCTGAGTGAACAACAGAATACTGTGCTCTCAGTCGCAGTTCAATATTATAGCCCAAGTAATCATAATAATAATTTAAAAAACTGTAGGATATCACTTTTTTTGTTATATTAAGAGGACAACATAAAAACAACATGCTGAACTTGTTATACCTGCCGGTGAAGGGAAAACTCCATCATTAGTTATTCATCATTGGCAAGTGCACCGCTAAATAAAATATATTAACTAGAAGCAAACACACTGCAACGCAGACATACCCTGCAGCCATCATAAAATAATGAGTTGGTCAGACCACAAGCCAGACAGACAAAAAAAAGATCTGTGACAATTTGGCTATTAATGGCTAAAGTTAGCAGCCCTCAAATGTTGATGAATATACTTACAAACCAACAAGTTCAAGTAAGGTTCAACTCTCAGTTGTTAGTAACAGCTACTAAGACCATATGGTAACCTATGATAAAGATTTTGGTTGGACAGTTTTAGGTTCAGCCATTAACCAGAAAGGTAATGAGTTTCTCAAGATAATACCTGTGAAGTAAATGTTTAATATACTGTATAATATATAATATAATATAATATATATTTTTGCAGTTTCAAACAGCAGTCTATTCAGTTTCAATGATGCTAACTTCAGTCTCAGAGTTTAAAGTTCAGCCTCCTGTGAGAAAATACGGACCCACTAACAAGTGAAACAGACCCATATATAAAATAAACGCAAATAGACACCACACAGAAACACTACTTCCACCGCTTGTATCGACCGAGGAGACTTTTCAAAAGAGTACGAGGCATGCGTGGCTGTGAGCCTATAGATGGACTATCATAGCCACACACACATGCATGGCCAGGCCGTATAACTCCACCCTGATGACATCACAGCTGGGCAGAGATGTTGTTGTGCATGCTCTCTCAGGAATGCCAAGAGGCCTTAGTGTGACAGTGTGTGTGTGTGTGTGTGTGTGTGTGTGTGTGGGAGGGGTGTTATGTAGTGTCATTGTGAACAACTGGTCTGGGCTGTCATCCAGATTTGTCGTGTGTGTGTTTGTGTGTGTGTACGTACAGGTGTGTGTGTGTCTATGTGATTCCTTAGAGGGTAAACACACCAGATGATTCACTCCCTGCAGGGTAAACAGAAAGGGAACAAGCTGTACAGATAATTATTGCATCGCCCAACTTACTGCCAAAATAATCATTGCAATGAAATACAAAAGGCAACCTTAAAATCATGTTATCTTTAAGTAATATCTAAAAACAAACAAATTAAAAACACACGCAGCTGTGACGTTTCATAATTCCCCGGCCAAAGTAAGTTGTCTTTGTGTGTGCTGTACATACTCTCATGTGTCAATGTGAACACCTAGTCTGGTCTCTGGTCTCTCGCTATCTTATTAAGGCGTAATCCTAATGGAGAACTTTATCCCAAACAAGATTACACACTTAATGTACGGTATAGAAATAAACAAAAACAGACTCCTCTTTTACAAATTGTATATTTCATTTGTTTGCATAATTTCTTTCTCCTAAAAAATGTAAAGGGAAATGTGTCCTTTAAAATTGAAGCAGCAACTGATACACCCTGTTCACCTTGTCCTGGTCCAGTGATGCAATTTATTTTGGCACCAAATGAACAGCCATTTTGGCTCAAAATCACCACTTAAAGCACTTAATCTATACGACAAAGCATACAACACTGACACAGTTGTCTCAGCAAGGCCTGGAGGTTAGGCATGGTCACAGAATGCATGTAACTGTCATTTCTACCACAGTGCACTTAAGCAAGGCACCTATGCATTACCTGTCACAGAGGTAGAAGAGATAATTCCCTTAAGTGCAATTACCAATTAAGGATTCAAATATTTCTTTTGAAAACACATTATTGCTTATTTTAATTTTAAATTGAAACAAAGTGTGAGCCTTATTTGACAGATACATAGCCTACGTTATTTGTATGTATGTCCCTGTATATATGTATGCATATATGTATATATACACACATATACATTTCAAGAGATCTCTGTATAACAACATAACGTTTGCAACGTTTCACTTAGTATTGTTTAACACAGATAAGACTGCCCCCTAGTGGACTTTAAGTTACAGTGTACCAGAGGCACAATCACAGCGCATGAATAATCTCAAAAAGTCTTAATTAAAAAAGAAAATGACAAGAGTTGACTGTAACCTTTAATATGTACAGTACTGTATCTGTTTGCCATGTATTCGCTAACCCTAGTTTAGGCTATATAGAAAACATGTTTTATACATAAACAAATTAAATTAAATATCTATATAAATACAATTTCCCCCCGCTATAAATGTACTAAAGAATAATATATTTAATATAATGTATGCAAAATGGGGAGCTACAAAATTTAATCTGAGTGAGCACATGGAATAAAACAGGACATGTGAGCATATTTACAACATATTTACACATATTAAGAGTACCCTTTTCTCCAGATAGGTGGAGACAAAGGTACAAGTACAGAGAAATAAGGAGGGAGAGAGAGAGAGAGAGAGAGAGAGAGAGAGAGAGAGAGAGAGAGAGAGAGAGAGAGAGAGAGAGAGAGAGAGAGCGAGAGAGGTGCAGACAAAACATTGTTAATTAGTGTTCCAGGAGGATCAATCTCTTCTGAGGATAATTCTCTGTTCCTGACCACTTTATTAATGCTAACTTAAAACCTACTTAGGCAAGCATACTTGCCCACGCGCACGCACGCACACTTGACACACACACACACACACACACACACTACTTGATGTGTGATCTGTTGTACCTTGCTCTCGGTTCTGTTCTTTCTGCTCCATGGACACCAGGGCGGAGAAGTGTGCCTGGTCATAGGCCAACACCAGCGGGGAGCAGTGACAACGGCTTGGGGGGACCTCTAGAGGGAGATAGAGACCCCCGAATGGGATGGGAGCGAACGCTGCAGGGTAGAGAGGAAGAGAAAGAGAGAGGGGGGGGGGGGGGTAACCATGACAATAGGAGGCAATACATCTGATGTTTGATGAAGATGGCCATATCAATCAACATTACTTTATTTCTATAGTGCATTTTCCACATTATACTAACAACCTTCCACTTAAATCCCACTCCCTTTGAACAGACCAAAAGAATGTCCCTGACGTATTGACATGAAACACATCCAATACTTATCTAAAAATGACTCAAAGTTAAAAATAGCTGTTTAGCTTAAGAGAAAAGAGTTTCATTTTGGGTCTACACGTTGCAGTTTACAGCGACACAGGTTCAGCATGCGTTAGTGTGAGCTGACACACAACAGAGTGTGTGTGTGTATGTGTGTGTGTGTGTTAAACTCTCTGGTGCCACCTTGCCCAGCAGGTGTGCCTCGGCTGTTATGGTAACATGCGTCTCTAGAGGGCTGGGCACAAACACAAGCTGCCGCTAACTCATTCTGGGGCATGTGCTCATGTCCAATAACTACAACGCACATCAGCCAGTATGATATTTGTTTGGTAAACCCTGGTCAATTTGTGTCAATGTGTGTGTGTTGCAAACACACACGGACACGTGCGTGTCGGCCTATTAAGAATATGTAGGTGTGTGTGTGTGTGTGCGTGTGCGTGCGCATCTCACCCTCTCCTCCTGAGTCTCTCAGCATGGTGTCTGCCACCACCACAATCGGTCGTCGTAGGACATGAGCCAAAACGAACACGTGAAACTCCTCCAAGCTCTCGTACACGGGGTCCTCTGCCTCGTCCACCCTGATGACACACACGCGCACGCAAACACACACACACGCACGCACATCCACACGCACACCCACGCACGCACACACGCACGCACGCACACACCATGGCTGTCTCCATGATGTAGGCCACACATGCACAACATTGCATAATATCTGGGCAGAATGAGATGAACCGCTGTTAGCACCAGTGTTGTCACATCCCCATTGTGTTACAGGAACCCATCCTATCTGATCTCTGCCTATACACACACTGCCTCAGTACCTACTTTACCTTGTTTTATTTGAATTCTGATTCATCGTGAACTATTTTAGTTTGGCATGCAGTAGAGTGAGATGTTGTACACGGTTGCCTAGCAACAGTGCACTCAAATCCATCTTCACATGGCATCACTGTACAGAGAGAGAGAGAGAGAGAGAGAGAGAGAGAGAGAGAGAGAGAGACTGCATATGTTCACCTGACCTACAGTACTTCCCACTAGGGTCTAGTTGTGCCTATGAAGGCTCTTGGACACAGAGACTAACTTGTGGAAAGACAAAAGCCCACTGGCAGCGTCTGAAGCACGTCGACGCCGAGGTTTAGAACGCTGTTCTATTTCTTTGGCGTCAAGCCATAAACATGCATTGAATATCTGCAGGTTCCTAAGTTCCTCCATCAATTTGACTTTACCATTCAAACTTTGCATTCCTTGAGGCACGGCCGCACAACGCGGCCAGTGGGCGGCGGCCTTAATGCATGTTAAGTCAAAGCCTGCATTTACGTTTCTTAGAAATATATAATACAAAAAAAAATAAAATTTAATTAAATAACTAAATAAATAAATAATACAGAAGTAAAAGGAACTACATAAGTGAAGGGGAAGAAAAGGGGAGTGGACCAGGAAGTGAAGAAAAGAACAGCTGAATAGACGTCTATTTGTACAGGCTACGGTAGCAAGCTTGCGTAAGTATTTGAAGAATACCAGATAAATGTTATATGCGCGACTAGAAGAGGAGGAAAGGAGACGAAGTTGGGGCGAAAAGAAAGTTGAGTTTAATGGGATCAACGTATTGATGACTTCAGGGATGCAACTGGTATGATTAGAAATTACTTATGATTTAATGCGTATCTCTTGGTTTTGTAGATTATTCCAAGATAATTGTTTGATTGGTAGTATGAATGCTATTATCAAAGTTGGCTATCGACTCATTGAGGTGCAGACAGCGTAGCGCTGTGTGCAGTTAAAAATAGAATGTCCTTCGTTTCGCATTTGATAGTTAATATCTGAAACAAGTATTGTTACTAATAATTTGATAACTAGAGATAGAGACATTGTGGTTTATTTTTACATTTTCTTTCTTTCTTTCAAGGTTATCAACCTACTGTACTTCTACTTCTATTATTTACTGTATTCCAAAAATACAACGAGAACATCAAGAAATGCCATTGGAAAACAATTGTTTAAGGAAATATTTTTAATGAAAATGTAAAGAAGTCAAGTGAGTTGTTCCATGCGTCCCCTGCATTTACCTAAAGCCATTACAAGTTGGGCAGACGTTGATGCAGAACCCAGATAACTTGTCAATGCAAGTGTGTCTGACATGATGGGATTGTTGACAGTTTTGCAACTGAACGTATGTGCACCCAACTGCCATCTTTTGGCGTTTTATTCTCCCATTCTATATAGAAGTGGTCGGTCTCTTCAAAACAATGTCTCTGATGAAGTGCACATACTTGTTTAGGGCCTATCTCCATCTACCGTACTAGCAAGTGTTACTGCAGTGTAATGCATGTAAAGTGTAATAATACGTGTGCATGAAATACAATAATAATATAATAAATGTCAAAATAGCAGCTATGAGTGCACTGCAGATTGAAAGCATGCCCAAGAGAAGCAAAATATTATTTTTCAATAGCCACACGCAGCCTAGCAGTGAGTAGGATATGTATCCTTAAGTGTTCAAAATTATTCATAAATATCTTAATATTTTTGAAATCCTATTCAATTAATGTAATTGTTGATTTCAAGTGAAGAGGTTAAAGAGTGTAAGAATAGGATTTTGGCCTATTGTTGGCCATATGGCCATCACATTGTACAGTGTTGTTGGTTTTACTGGTGTGTGTGGGTGTGTGTCTGCCGGTCTTACCCTCCAGTAGTGTTGCTGGTTTTACTGGTGTGTATGCGAGGTTCGCTAGAGGCCAGTTTGAGCAGCTCATTCCACTCTCTCTCCCATTCCTCCTCAGTGTACACCAGCCCTGACTACACACATCCACACACACACAAACATACATGCACAAATGCACACACACACACACACACACACACACACAAACAGCACATTTATAAACTGGAGACTCCAAATGGACACATGGTCAACATAGTCACATACCAAGAATAAAAAATGCTACTAGTTTTGAATTCTGTTTTAAATGATAATCTCTATTGCAAAATTGGTATATGTATCCTGTCCTATCCCATAGCCAGATTCCTATCCTATAGTGCTTTTCCTTTATGATACTAAACTTTGTGCATATAAGACTCAAAATAATTGCTTTGGTTATAGATATATTTACATAAAGAAGAGTATAACACAGCAACTAACACAAAAACACAGCAAACTATTTACAATTGTTACAAAGTGTGTGTGTGGTATATTGATGTTGATCTTGTCCTGTCCGAACTGCAATGTCTTACAAATTACTAGCAACATGCCAGGCATTGTAGCAGTCACGACTTGGGACAAAGCACAACGGCACATCACAGGAGGAGCACTTCACCGGTGTCTTAGCATGGCAGATCCTGAGGACCTTCCTGCCAGTAATGTTTTGGGAATGGGAAGCTGTACAGCTGTTCCCCCCCCCACCAGTAATCAGTAAATTCACAGCACTTTATTACACCCATGTAAATGACCAGGGAATTGTCCTGCAGTGTCACATCGGTCCATGTCTTTGAGGGTGGCTCATTGGTGTTTTCAATTATGGTTTGTAAAACAGAATTAGAAAAAAAAAGCTAAAAAAGCTGCAACCTGTGTATGTAGCTGTGCATATGAGTCGGGGTCCTGGTGTTGGTCAGTCTGAAGTTGGGCTGTGGTGGCGTTATGTCTTGCTCATCTACATGAATGGCAAAGAGAAAAGTGTGTGTACGCGTAAACTTCTTTCCTTTAGACCTATACCTGGCTATTGAAGCCGCATACCGACGTGTTTGAAATGTCATTGGCTGCACAATTATGCGGTCATCAGCACGATTGGTTGAAAGTGGCCCATTCTGTACACGTACGAATAAGGGCGGTCTGTCCTTTCCCCTTCGAAGCTCATTGGGTAAAGCAAACTGAGGTCACAAAACAGAAGGTGATATTTGGTCGATTGATGTGTCAGTCTAAAGGTCAACATTAAGGATCCATTTTGTTGAGAAGCTATTGGCGATATATACTGTACGAGCGAACTTGAATTTTGATAAAGAAAACGTGGAATATAATACACGTTAGAAATGATGCAGCAGTAGTGCGTGGGTGTTTATTGATGTAGTAATGTATTTTGGACTAAATATTTTGCTTTATTGGAAAATCTGGACATTTACCATTGTAAATGGTAAATGTTTTTTTGGCATTTGGATAATCATGGATTACTATATGGCTTTAGAAGTAAGCTTTGACAATTAGTTATGTAAGAGTGTGGTCTGACAAAAGTGTTTATTGTAACAGCTGTGATCATGTCTCGAAATGGTTTTCATAAATATATTAACAAGAGTCATAGCTTTACAAAAATATATGAATATTATCATATCAACCCGCCTGCGGGCCCTATACCTGGTAACAGGTTATAATAAACACTAACATTTACCCAAACAGCTTAATAAACACTACCATCTACCCAAACAGCTTAATAAACACTACCATCTACCAAAACAGCTTAATAAACACTACCATCTACCAAAACAGCTTAATAA